>JANZLQ010000052.1:15214922-15285915 GCA_026212715.1 Elanus axillaris
CCCGCCTTCTCCCTTGGCAGCAATTTAAGCCTTGATAAAAGCTGCAAAGGAAATGGGAGCACTCTGTCTTTCATAATAGGATTGTTAAAAAAATTACTGCCCTGTGTCACAATCTGTTTTATGCTCCCTGCTGACAGGCAGCCTCGCGATGGCTGGGAACAGAGGGACAGAGGAGGACTTAAAGGGATAGCAGTGACAGCTTCTGACCTCTAGCATACCAGCTCAAATCCACCCCACAACTGCAAGTAAAAGTTGTTCCTAACTGATGGCTGTGAGGACTGAGTGAGGTTATCCCTACATACCACGCACAAGCATTCACAAAATGTCATCAAAACCAGCTTTTCCTGAAGCCTCACAAAAGAGGTTGCTGACCAGCCTGACAGTTTTCACTTCTCACGGAGGGCTTCTTTCAAAGCTCAGTGCAGCCTTTGAAAGGCCACCATTTCTTTGGTTCGAGGGGCCAGAGCAGGACTCCCAAACAGCCCTAATAACCCTTCCAGAGAGCAAACATAGCACAAAGGTGGGGCCACAACTCCAAGCATATTTTGCAGCCACTACCTGTTGAAACCGAGCAGCTTGCTCCTCCTAACTTCAGGTGCTTCAGGGTGCAAAACACAAGGAGGAGTCACAAAACTTAGCTCTTATTTTTAATTCAACCAGCAAAAGCTTTCCAAGTGGGATGACTACAGTGACAATACCAAAGCCAGGACAGGGTTAGTCTGGGTTTGCTGGTGTGTTAGCTTAGGCAGTCCATGGCACTGCTGTGAGCCCTACTACTGTTTTATTCTTGGCCCAGCTGGGATGCACCTTGCCCTGTTATTTAAATGAAAAACCAAACAAACACTTTTATATAAACTGCTGATGAATGAAAACTGTGACCTTTCTCTCTTCTATTTGAGCTTGGAATCAGAAAACACTAGTAAAACCAAGACAAGTTTTTTTTTTTTTTCCCATCCCACATGCCACAGGTCTGATTTCAAAGCACGTAGGATACACAGTCACGGCAAGATTTTCACTGGTCCTCAACTCACTGGCAGTTAAGTACAGGACAGCCTTTAACAAGGCATGGCATCTAAAAGCTTTGAGAACTTGAAGGAAATCTGGCTCTGCAGCTCTGCGTGCTGTAAAACTCTGCTCTCCATTAGCGCCGAGAGCCAGCAAAACCCCATCATGTGGCTCAGGTTTTACTAAAGCCCTCAGAGTAAAATGGAAGTAGATCTTCAGCAAAATGTAGGCCCAAATTTTAGCCTGTAAGCTCCAAAGTCCTATTCTCCCTATATGCCATTTTGATACCAGTGTAATTCTGCTGACATAGCCAGAGTAATTCTGGATTTACAGCAGGGTAGGTAGATCGGAACCAGGGGCCCTTTCAATTGGCTTTCATTTCAGAGCAATCCCACACTGATGTGAAAACACAGTGTTAGCCTTTGTGGTCAGGTCATTTCTCTAGCACGCAATGCAAGAGAACTTTGGAAACTTGCTGGTCATGCAGCAGGTACCTGATTCTTCTCTTTCATGCCTAATGTGACAGGAGACAGTGTTCTCAACTGTCAGTAAACTAGGAACTTTTTTTACAGCATAGGGCTATAGGTTCTTTGGATTTTTGATACCATCTAGTCTGTGACTTAACACGAAGAGTTAACCCACAAAGTGGTTTTCTACCATTACCTAGTTATGCTTTGTTCTTGAAGTTGAGAAACGTGAGACTAAAGGACTTCTGGCCTTGAACTGGAGCTTTGAGTATTGCTTCTGGGAACTGATCAAACCTTTCAGTGCCGTGGTCATTCCGCAGCTACAGTAATGCTTACTCACCCTATAGGATTATGATTGATATTCATTAGCCAAATTAGGAAGTTATTAAGGCCAAGAAGATGAGAGTGCCACATTTGCATTGCAATTGTTTTTAATGAATGCATCCTTGCTTAAAACAAAGAGCATGAACTGAATAAACCACTGCAGCAATGATGTTCTACCCTTAGAGCTAATGGACAAAAAGTCCCAGCTGCTGATGATACAGAAATAGCATGAGCAGATTAGCCATTAGAAAGAAGCAAAAGCTTGCATGTCTTGAACAAAAAACCCACGAGAAGCACTGTTGAGAGTGCTGCTTGCAAAGCCAGATAAAGGATCCTATAAGTAGGATAGAGGAAATAGGGAAAGCACATCTCAGCTTCTGGTATCCAGATTAAGATTCAACAACAATGTTCTTCCTTCCATGCTTTTAAACACCACCAATACTCAATCTTTCTAGTACACTTCTTGTAAAGAGACTCAGAGCTGCAGAACCTCAGAACTGTTGGACTAGAACAGGTTAATGGTCCCTACAATCCTGTATGTTGTATTTGTGAGCAACTTAATGTCCATAAATCCTCCTAGTGGACAATTTTATGGAATAATCAACAGATCAGGGATATTGCCTTCTAACTTTCCCCGAGTTAGTGACTGGCTTATGCCCTGAGGCATGAGAGCTTATTGACTGGATCCATCTCTTGTTCAAGTCAATAGATATCTGTCAATTCAAGTCAATTGAAATGAGATTTTATTGACAAGAGAAGCTACACAAAACGTTGCCAAAGTGTGAGAAAATGACAGCGCACCCTTACCTTCCTTGAGCCATCTGTCAGAGATAGATACAACCTGCACTGTTTTTACAGAGAGACTTAGTTGCAGCTTCATCGAATAGAAATTGTCCTTGATTTAGCTTCATTGACTTAACAGAGCTAAGCTATGTTAAGCATAAACAAGATCCATCCTGTTTCTCTATGGACACCATCAGAAGCAGCGTGAGTGCATTAAAAGGCTGAGGTTGTAAACCCATAATTATGTTAGAAATAGGGCAATATAGATACCCTTCTGCCAAAGAGCAGTAAGCAGCGTCCACAGACAGAACAACACAGCAGCGCCTGCACCTACAGCTGTTGGACTATCAGCATCCCTGTTTCCCCCTCCCTGCTGACTGCTGCTCCAGCTCATATTCTCTCTACCCCACACAGACATATGAAACTTGTCACTCAGACATCAAAGGCGCTTTTCGCTCACCCTTTCTCAGCGGTGACACATTTTTGGCCAAGCACATCACATTAATAGAACTTGCTGTCAAACAAGAAGGCTTTCAAACAATGGAAGGATTGTACACTGTGCGGCACGGCTGATGGGCAGATCACCAGGTAATGTGATGCAAGAGCTATAAAATGTCTCAAAGACACAAGCAAATAACACAGAGCCTAGTTTTGAAGAGGGACTTGTGGTTTGTAGAGATTTTTTTTTTCAGTATGAATTTTGGAACAGACCCTGGCATTGGACTGGATCGGGTTTCCAAACCTAGCTTTAGTTTAATATGCACGTTTCCTTAAGCAGTGCCGTGTTTCCTTGTCTTCTCCAGCGCCTCCTTCCCTAGCACATACTCATCATCTTTCACTCCATTACTTGAAACAAATTATGGGCCAAGTTTAGCTGGCCTCATAGAACCAGTGAAAGTATTTAAAACATACCATGTTGCACTGTAACCTGTGCAGAAACAGCCTGCTGCTCACTAGCACTTTTCACCATAAAACAAAAATAGTGGCTGCTTTGCATGACACTATTCATGTTGCGGTTGAGCTCCAGAAGGAAGAACAGGGACAGCTTCTGTGAGAACTAGCACTTTGCAATAGAGGCAGGGTGAGTGCAGGGCACACACCTGAACCAGCGGTCTGTGGGGATGTGCCCCAGAGACCTTTCCCAACAGAGGCCTTCAGTGCTCTGGGTGATGATTAATGAGAACTTGGGGTTGGAGCTTAGTGACGAGTCTTTTAAATAAATCACTGGTAAGCTAACAAATGTCAAGAAATAGTATAAGGAGAGAGGACAGAAGGAGAAAGCCTGTAACCCCAACTCAGTCTAGCGATTAGCCAGGTAAGTGACCCCAAAGGGTTTTATTTCTTCCAGATCTGCTAAAAGGGCCAGTAGCTCTCGCAGCTACACTGGGGAGTCTCTGGGCAGCAGGCGCTGCCGCGGCTGGGCCAGCGGCGCTCAGGGCACTGCAAGAAATTCCTACAGGGATGTCAAACCTGAATGAAAATTATCCGACCGCTGTGGGGGTTGGATCTGACTTCAAGGCGCAGCAGTGCAGGGAACAAGCGCGGCGCTGCCCCGTGCCAGGGAGAGTTGCTGGCAAGCTTTAGTGCTGGATCTCGGCAGTCGTGTCAGGCTGGGATTTGCTGTGCGCCTTTAAAGGACAGAGTATAACCCATTCCTTCTCCTTCTGCGTGCCTCCTCCGGCACCTAGGGTGCAAGGGAGAGCCCTGCAACCACTCAGTTTATGTTCTAGTAAAGAAGACAGGGATAGGTCAGAGCAATTGAAACCACCTTTGGCTCCAGTCGCGCAGGCCACTGAACATCCATTAGCTAGTAAGGGGTTTTGGCCCTTAGTGACCTGGCCTGGATTTAAATCGGTGACCTAGCAATCAAAGACTGCACACCCCATTAGCCACCTAGACTGTGTCCTGAAGGGATGTTTTGTGCACTTTTGGTGAGCTCTCATAATCTATACATCCTTCCACACATCTCCAGGAATATTACTGTGATACAAAGTATGACTGACTAGAGAGATGAAGATATTAAGCATGTGTCTTTGTCAGTTATGGCCATTATCATTAGCAGACTAGCTACTATTCCCTATATATTCCTTTTAGAACCGTTTACAGCTGAAACATTTTTAATGGCTCGATGAATATGAATGCAACATTTATAACCATTTACACATATGAGACTTTGGGGCACATCCATCTTTCATTGCAGTCACATAACCTCCCATTACCGCACTGTCACACTGAAGAGTGAGTGGGGAGAAGAGGACCCCACTTTGTAGTGAAAGATGAGGACATTATTTCTGCCTGTTTTGTAAAACACATGTTCAGAAATCTCCCTTATTGTCATCACAGACTTCTCTCCCCAGTCACGCACTTATTTAGACTCTTTATACTTTCATTAACAATGGAAAAATGCAGGCCGTTACATCTGTTAGCAGACATAATTTTAGACAAATACAACTTCTTATCAAATAAGCCTGCAATAAATGTTTCATGAACAGAACCCTTCAATAGAGCTCCCAACACTAATTTAATGAGAAGTATCAAATGATTTTTTTTTTTATTCTGATATCTCCCCTGAGACAAATGATACTTTGCAGGCCTATTTTTAACAAATGAATTATTGACTTAAACTGGCACAATTAATCACAATATAATGGGATCAGGGGATGTTAGAGGCTCATTCAGCACGGCAGATGATGAGTACTGACTCTTCCAAGAAATGAGGCTCTTTAATCACTCCCAGATTAACAGCTACATGCTTTCAAATTTCAATCACAGGGAACTGGCAGTGTGGAATGAAAAGGGCCCACTCCAGAAAGAAGGAAGCAAGCAGGAGGATTTCTTACCCCATGAGAGCCCCGGTGCTTGCTGTCTCAGGAACAGGCACCCAACTTCCCTTGGGAAAAGACAGGATCTAAACTGTGCTGCATTTCCAAGAGTTTTTCCTTCCAGTCTTTATCAGGTAAAGAATTTGGTTTCAGGAAGACAGAGCATGCTTGCAACCCATCAGGGTGTTTAACACCTGCCCTTAGGGGGAAATCACCAGGACTTAACAGAAAAAGCCTCTTAACTACTCCTCTCCTTATTAGGATAATTGTTCTCAAAAGTTTTTGCACCCTCCTGCAAAAGGTGCTGCTACATTGCATGCCATGTATATGAAAGGTGTTGGTTTGGAGTTATTTTTTCATTTTCTTCAGTCAGCTCCCTAGGCTTATAAAGACATTTCTATGAATTACAAGGCTCCCCCACTACCCGCAACTCCAGAAGGGGCGTGTGTGTGTGTGTGTGTGTGTGTCTTTATGCCCCCAGTCCTGCACCCAAGAGCATCCAAACTCTGCAGGCAGTGGGGCCACAAGCCTATCTACACTCTTTCCTTGCACTTCGTATAGTTCATAAACTAAGGACCTGTCCCATCTATTTAATTGAGGCCTCAGGTTCTGGGCTAACAAAGCACTTAGGACACTACATTCAGAATGGATTGTATCATCTCTGGTAATGCCCTTTTTCTCCCAGAGCAGTAACCTGAATATTTCTCTTTTTCTTTCCTTAAAGGCTACAGTTCCATTTTTCCCTAACCCAGAGCACAAAGCTTTCTGCACTCCTTCCGAGGTGCATTAACCCCCAGAAACAGCACAGAGAAGAGCGGACTCCCTGAGACACCTCTGCAGCTATGCAGTTGCTCCCAGTGCTAGTACTACCCAATCCCAAATGGCAGCCCCCATGGAAGACCTCATACCTCTGGGCAAATAACTCTTTTAACGGTCTCAGCATCAATCACCCAACCCAGGTGCATAAAAACAAGCTTGGGTCTTAATCCCCTACAGGACTTACTAGCTCATTGGGGGAAAGACAAATGCCAGGTAATCCTATTTAAGCATTTGCAGAAGGGGCTTGTGTGTTCTGTGCACCAGCACCCTGCAAAAGGTATGGTGAAAGCTCCATTTTAGGTCCCCAGTGTAAAATGCATTGCTGATTTATCACCTTGGCTAGACTCTGAACTCTTGCAATTCCTCAGATACAGATCACAGCAAGAGCGTTCCTCACACCAAGGATTTGATGCAATTGTCTTGCCATGATTGGGACTGGAAATTCTTTCAGCTCCCCAGACAACCTTTGACCCAATTAAAGAGTAACTCAGAAGCTTTTGTGACAAATGATAACAAAATAATAACTCTACAGATTAACTTTTAAAGCCAGAAATGGCGAAGGAAATGAAACAAAATTAACATCAAGGCAAACCGAATGCATGCTGAAACTACATGGAAAGTCAAACACTACGTCTGCTTTACTTTGCTCGTCTTGAGTTTAGGGTTCTGTCTTTTCTCAGCAACAGTTAGTGACATCTCAGACACCTCAAGCAGAGTTTTTCCTTCAGCCTGTGCTGCCTGAGGTGCCTGCAATACCCTGGAATCTCACAGGGAAAAATTCTCAATTTGACAAGAGACTTGGCAAGTAAATAACGGGTAAATAGATTCCGAGCAGCTGAGCTTCAAAACAAAAATGCATTTTTGCAATTTGCACTTATAAACAATTTTAGAAATTAGCTCCTTTCTAAATTGGAGAAAGGAAACAATTTCCAGGGTGGTTCATGCACATCACCTGGCTTTTGACAGTGACCTGCATCAAATGCCTTGGCAAAAGACTTCAAGAAACTTCATAGCAGGATGTTCAAGAAACAAAAGAAACTCCACAAACACAAGAGTCACACAATCCACATGGCTATCTCTTCCTGACCACGTGAAGTTATAAACAAATGCACACTCTGAAACATATGTTTTAGCATTGTTTCAATTTGCATTTGATTACTGTTTAGTGTTATACCGCTACATATTAACATCACTTAGATAAATATACGATCTCCCTTTGATCCATGTGCTGAAAAAATAAACAAACAAACTTCCTGGCTAAGGGTTGAGGAAGGAAATAATTGGCTGCCTCTGAAATCATTGTGCAGCGGTGAATTTCATCGACACTGACACCAACGCTAATATTTGCGCTAAGGGCTATCAGAGAGAAAGTCTGATTTTTTTTCAGGTTGAGATTCTGTGTTGAAGCTGATAGCAGGAAGAAATGCTGAAGATGGTTTTCCCTCTGTGCAGGACCCTTTTGCTCCCTCTATAACGAAAGGTATTTGCCAAGAGGGTTATGATATTGCATGGCTGCTTCCTAAGAAAATCTCGTAATATTCTTTGCCTACTTGATGTACAGTATTAGACTTTCAAATGAACTAAACCAGGTCCTGGTAATACTAACAGCACAATACATTTACAATCATCAATATGGTAACAATGAACCCTTTGCTCTTCCTTCAACTTCAGATTTTACCTGAGAGTGTGTAATGGTTTCCACTAGGATTTTACTGCACGAGAAGCATCCAAATTATTTTCCTGATATATAACTACCTCCAAATATTTTGATGGGGAAAGGTGCCAGTTGTCTGTCCACTTCAGTCCTGATTCTTGTTGAAGCTGATTAAGAGAGTTCCTCAAAATGGCTTTGCTGTATTCACTACGTGGCTTTAACAGCTGCACGTCCTCAAGCAAGGAGGAAACATTGCAGCTCCCATTATCTCTAAATTCACACAGAAAGGGGGAACAGCTATTTGCAATGGAAAAGCAGTGGGAAAGAGACTGGGAAAGGTGGCAGATGTACTGGGCTGTGCCAGACTTTTTCAACACATCTCATTGTTTGCAAGGCAGAGTGCAGAAATGGGAAATGGCAAGTGAAACCCATTTGTGCTTAAACTTGCCTAAGCTTTCTCAGAACCGGGGCCACTCTAAGAAATGGGGGTCAGCTCCTGGGTCTCTAGTGGAAGCCTGGTAGCCAAAAACCATTCTCTCCTTTTTTTTAATTTATAGGCCTGTCAGAAAGTTAGAATTGATTGGGAAGAGGTCTTGTTTTACCTATGGTGGGAGGAAATCAAGTGATGTTAGCAGCAACGCTGGGCACATTATCATCCGCTGGTTCCATTTAACAACTTCTCACAACATATGCAGTTTACATTATGGTATCCTGCACATGTAGTCCTTGGCTGAAAATATCCTCCAGAGCTCTGAATTTATGGTCATGCAAATACTCAGAGAGGCAAGAAACAGGCATGCCAAAGAATGAAAAAGGAAAGCCTTCTTTGTTTCTGCTTCTAGGTCATGTTAACTCTAACCCTGCTGTGCTGCAATTCAACAAGGGATGCTGGTGTTTAAAGCACACACCCTCATCTTTTGCTATGGCAATTCCTCAAATACCATCATCTTCCACAGATTTACTTGGCTTCCATGGGCAGCTGGAGCTGGGCCTCTGAGGAAAGATCTGCTTTCAGCCAAGCTGTCTTTTTCTCTCTCTGCAGGCCTGGCATAACAGGCCTCATTCTGCCATTAGTCCTACCAGTTCTGCATCCCCTGGGGAGTCTCCTGAGTCCCAGCACAGACCCTCAGGGCAGCAAATTAACCGCTGTGGTCGAAACTGCACGAGCACAAAAGAAGGAGTTTGTTCCTTATTGTTGCTGTCCTTTCTCCTATTTTTCTTCTGACATAAAAGTTCAGTGTGACATAAGAAGAGGATTGAACAGAATGTCTTTGTCCACCCTTTCAGCATAACGAACTTCACTTCCCAGCAATGATAAGCTGCTCTACATGTTACTGTGCAATGCCAGTCGGAGACACTAGCTTTGATCCCAAGATCTCCACAGATACATGGTGAGGATCCTGAGCTTATCAGCCTCTCTTGCCCAGGTGATTAGCTGGGGCACAACTATGCCGATTCTGGAGTTGTGGCCTCCACACGACTTTGGTGCCTTTGCATGGTGCTAGCCAGTGGCTGTAATTTTTGTCACAGTGGAATTGCAGGCTTAATGAAAGAAAAGAAAAACAAAAAGACATTGTTCAAAGACCTCCATTTCACGTTAGGGCACAACCAATATATATACAACCAATGCAGCAATCTGTCACCTGTCAGCTGTCGGCAAAAGCTTTGTGGGAAATTAATTTTCAAGTGCAATTTCAGTAGCCCGTTGATCTAACACTGTGGAACAGTGGGAATGGATCAAATGGGAAGTGGACCTGTATGTTTCCTTACTGTGTACTTTTCACAGCAAAGATGCAGCAAAAGAAACATATCTAAGAAATGTTACCTTCTTTGGAACTTTTTCCTATGCTAGGCTGGACTGTCAGTTCATGTAAATGAATATAGTTTCATGGATTTAGGAAGAGTAATCTCATTTTATACCCAAAGGTAACATGATCCTCTGTTCTGAGGAGTGGCCACTTGGAACAGGAGGGTTAAAGCAGCAAAAAGTCACCAGGATTAAGTTACTAGGATTACCGCAAAAATGATAGCATTTGTCACTGACAGCAATATCCAGAGAGTATTTTTTCTTGCAAGTCCAGCAAACCCATCCACCGCTGATGGTGGCAATGAAGCTCTCCCTCAGCATGGCTGTGTCCCTTGCTGTACTACAGAATAAGAACAGTAAATACAGCTATTTCCAGTCCTGACTTCTGAATAACCCACATCATAAATTAAACTGTCCCTTTTGGCCACATGTATGTTAACTACAGCGCAGCTTGGTCACAACTACTGTACGGTTCTATTTTTTGATGGATTTAATTACTCCTAATTTATATCAGGCAGAGGTGCACTTAGTATGAAGTACTTAGCACTGTCACTTTAATGTCATGCTTAATACACATTTTTAGAGCTCTGGTCATTACCTACACGATAGATTTGAGCCCTGGATTTACTATACAGTGCTCCAAGGCCTCACTTGGCTTTTGGAGGATGTTGCAGCAGTCTAATCAGTGTTGCCTCAAATACCATGTATACTCTCTCTCTATATGACATATACCCCATTTCTCAATTTTGGTATCACCAAGGAAGAGCAGTGCACCTCTAGGTGTGACACGGTGTTTATTTTTAAAGAGAGATTCTCAGATTCAGAAGCCTGCAAGCCTTCAGCCAATATAAATCAGTGTGCTAAGAAATGAAAGCAAGTTTATGCTTCTTGGGAAAGTTTATTACTGTGACAGTTCAAAAATGAAATCTTGTATTTGTGAGAAAAATATGGTTGAAGTTGTTCCTGCATGGATAAAAACGACCCACATTCCTACTTTCCTCTTAATTTTTTAATAAGCTGATTCATTCACTGCATGATATCACTACACGTTCATATTTTTATCAAAAACATTAATAAAATATCCACTTGTGTTTGTTTACCAAAAGTGCCTTTTATGGAGATGAAATATTTCTAAAATCTGCTCATTTATGTTTTTCACCGAGCAATATATTAAAAAAGAAAACATAATTTGTGTTGGTGAAACTTAAAGAATTTTGACAGCAGCAACAACTTGTTTTGCGACAACTGTTTCTGAGGGGGGAAAAAAGCAACTCTTTCAATTCCACAATACTTTTTTTTTTTTTTAAATGCCCTGCTTCTGTGTTTGCTCATTGCTGAACACTATGTGCCCTTGATGCCATCTGAGGCATCTGAACACTGTAGAAACATAAATATAAAGGAACATACTAAATGATGATTGCCAAGTTGTCTAGCCCATCATCCTAAAATGGCCATTTAGGACAAATTCCTTGAAATTCACGAATGCAATTCTTTTCCTTTCAAAGGTCTTGTCTACAGGGTACGTTGAGGAAAGTTGAGACAAATGAAGCCCAAGTATGAAGTTAATGTGCATACATCAAAGCTCTGTGGTTAGATGAAACTGCAGCAAACTACAGACACGTTATTCTGAAGCAGAGCAACCACATGGGGGTTTAACAGCCTTGAACTTCTGTTTGTAATCTCACACAATTACTTACTTCTCATGGCTCCCCATACACACAGGCCCTAAGCATACTTAGGAGCTTACGGGTTGCATGAGTTGTTGCTATACAACTGAGCTGTTTACGTACCGCTTCAGCTCACTGGGAGCTGCTCAAGGCGCCCGAGATACCCAGGACAGTGCCCTGTATTCTTTGCTCTCAGGCCTCAAGGTGGGCATGTGGGATCCAGCTGACCCGTCTGCTGCTGCGGCAGGACCTGGGTCTGTTCCTCTCTGTTTCGGAGCAGCTCCAGTGACACAGCTACCACAGATGGATGGTGCTGTGAGGCCCAAGTGAGGTACAACAGCTAATTTTCTGGGCTTTCTCCAAAGTGCATCTGTTCCATCATGCTCTTTTCTGATTGTAGTAAGTAGGACAGGGGAAGTTTTGCTACAGAAACTGCAATTACTAGTGCTGTCTGTTACTCATCTTTTGATTATTTATGAGAACATAATAACAGAACAACTGAGCAAACAAAACCCCCCTTTCTCTACTCCTTCTCCTCCATACAAACCGACGTAAGCGAGCGGACTGTGCTTACAAGCACAAGTTGGCTTTTGCAAATGTACAACCACTACCTAAAAACCTAGGGAGAAATCACACTTTTTTTCTGATTGACAGGTGCCACAGGGATCAATAAGGGCAAAGAAAACAATGTGAAATCACTGTTCAAGTTGCTGTTACAGAATTTTGGCAAACAAAGGAAAGTCTCCACTGTCAGTAGTGAGTGACACTGGCATTGTCTCATGTTAATCAATACCAGCCCGCACACACCCTGTTCTTCCCAGGAACCAGCTGTCCCTCCAGGGAAAGCTGCATGTGACTGGAAGGGAACACAGCTGAGAAGTGATCAGGGAAGAATCAGGCATGGGGGACTCGAATTCATCTGCAAGCAGGTGTTAAGTGAATTCCTCCAAAAGGACAAGATTCATTCTTTTGCTGGCTTTGGGATGAATTAGCATGAATTCATAATCCATAAATCCTGGTGGCAGCAGAACAGCATCCCTCCTGTTGTTATTTATTTTGAGATTTTCACTGGGGCAATAGCTTTACGTTTGACATTTATATAGGTCACAGTGAGCTAATAGCCATCTGCCATCTGGGGACTTTTATAATGAACATTGTGGAAGACTATGAAACAATCTCTGGCATTTCCGATTTGAACATAAGCTGAAATAGGGTTGATCTTTACAATATGCTCTGCTGTCTCTTTTCGGGTTTGCATTAGTCATTTGCCTGGCCTTGCTACACACACACACACACTTGCACATATGGGAAGTGGTGGGCTTCAGCATTTAATACTATCAGTTAATTACCACACACATGAAAAACACCCAATACCTTGTACAGCTATAAAAGGCCCCCATTCACCTGCAAATTCTTAATACATTTCAGAAATATTAACGACTCCCCAGCCCTCCTCCCCTGCAGTGCAGGCACAGGAGACTCAGCTACAGTGCTGGTTAAACTACGGTACATAGATGTGAAATCATTCCTGCAAGGTCACATAGTGTTCCCTTAGCATAACCTTATTGCCCTGTTCATCCAAAATACATACCGGGCTGAACCATGACATGGAAGAATGTGGTCGTACTCCACTTCTGTCCCCAGCTGCCATAAGAGTGCCCATGGGCATAACCTTCAGCTCCCTGCCCAGGCAGAGGAGTCACTGCCACCTCCCTCCTACTCACTGGGACGAGGCATACAGGAACACATGTATTTTCTAGCACCTGGATGCACTGTGCTACTATCATCAGGTCTTGCAGATGGGGAATTGATAGAGGAAAAGATTAAATGACCTGCTGAATTGTAAAAGCCACCTACAAGAGTTGTGAGTGAACCCAGGTGTCCTGAGTTTCAGGTCAGCACTTTAACTGCAAGGCCGCCCCTTCTCCCAGTACCTACATGCTGTTTATTTTACAATACCAATGTGTGAAAGGACTGAATGTGCTCAGACAGATGAGAATATCCCATCTCAATTAGTCACTCTCCAAAAAGCCTCCTAGGGGGCCAGGCCTCCTTAATGCTGCATGTTCCTCCTGAGTTCCCCAAGCCTCAGCAGGCCTCAGGGTAATAAATTACATTTGTCTCTGCTTTAGCGGCAGCAGCCTGGCCGAATCCTCCTTTCCATGACTCAACTCATGATGAAATGCCTATTTCCTGGTGCTGAGATCTGTGAAAATTGGTCTTTTCAGCCTCCCTCCTGAGGGACATGCCTCAGCAAAGCGGCCGGGGGCATCTTTGATCAGATGTGCTTTTCTCCCTTCCCTTTGCCCCCGATACAGACGCCTGGTCCTGGGGTGTCACTTATTTGTATTATGTCTTTCAAGGACGACACACAGAGTGCGTTTGAAATCTAATCTCCTCTCGAGGGGCTGTGGGGATGGGAAATCAGGGAGATGCCTGAACGCTGACCAGGTTTTGACCTGGTCCTACAAGGACTCAGGTTACACAGGACGCTGTGCTGGCTCTGATAAGCATAAATCTTTTGGGCTGCAACTTTTGCAAAGTTCAGCAGGTGACAGCTTAAATAACTTAATGCTCCGCTGCTGCCTACTGATGCTGACAGGCAGAGGGAGGTAACACAGGCTGGAGGGTGGCCGGGGAAGTCCACCTTCCCCACTCCCACCACCGCCCTGGCGGTTGTCCATTCCCAAAAGCGTGCTCTGGCCCTCCGTCCAGGTACAGCGGGTAGTCTTGGGGTGGCACAGCGGCCTTCTGTGGACTGTGAGACTTTAGCTGATTACACACTACAGCATGACTTCCCGAAACCTTGCAGCCCTTCCTGGCTCCAGCATCAGTTGAGTTATGACTTGCCTTTCGTTGGACTCAGTCTAATGGAGTTACTTTGCACCGATGCTGGTGCAAACCGGCATAGCTCTGCCTGTGTCACTGGTTCCCTTTCACAGACATCACTGCAGACTCTGATCCACATGACAGCAGTTTCATTACAATGGAAAGCATAAAAGGATAAATGCTGTAACAGCCTTATCTCTACCTCTTCCACCACATGCATGCTCCCTTCCTCACAACACAGGATATGCAACAATACACAGTCAAGGCTGTGCTGTTAAACAGTGCTCATTCTTCTCAGCACCACTGGTAATACATAACACAGCTCAGCCTGAGGAGTGCTTCTGGTATTGTTATTAATGTCTGTGTCATAACTGCTTCCATAGGACTTCCATTACACCCAGGGATCGTAGCGTGCAGAAGGTGCCAGGAGCTCACCTCCGCCTGTTTTCCCCCAGCAGGATGTAAGACCCATCTCTCTCTTTGAATTACAAAGAGAGCAGGAGGGACAGTGAAGTTTCACATTGTTTCAGTTAAGGGGGGGATCACCAAAGGGTATAGAAGAGAAATGAAAGTGAAGGGGTCATTCCTATTGCTGGGAATACACTTTTGTACCAGCCACATCAGGTAAATTTACTTTTGCTTTGCTGCTTAGTGTTTTCCTTCATTCCTGGCCTGCTCTATATCTAACCTGCAGCGTCAAAGAAGCCCCTTCATTCCTTCCCTGCACCCTGTCCCGCTCGGCTCCTCCTGGAAGCCTCTGAGGACCTGCTTTGCCCCATCTCTGTGCTCTGCACTCCCTTCAAGCAGTGACTCTTGCAATCTGATGTCAATCACGGCTATTTTAATGTGCTAACTTTCTAAATCCACACTTATGCTCACTTCACAATACGCTGCTTTGATCAGTGTAATACAAGCAAAACTAACAGAACTGTTCCCCTTACCTCCCCTCTCCTGAAGCAAGCCTTGCCAGGCCTCAGGCTTGTAAAACCAAAGCAATTGCAATCTTTAATTTTATTTCCTTTATTTTCAGGCTGTTAGCTGCTGGTTCTGATTAGGGACATTCTGAGCAGGAATAAAGCTATTTTAAATAAAAAACATGTTGAGCTTTAGGGGGAAAAAAAGTACAACCTTATCAACTTAGAAGAAATGTCTTTTCAACTAGTGTTGTGGACAAGGCTGTATTAAGCTAGGTGACTTGGGAAGCAACCTTTCTTGTTAGTCACATTGGTTTTATAGTTCAGAGATTAGAAGGACATCATTTGTGGGTAGAGCAAATGGACTTTAGTGCGGGATTCAAGAGGACAAGGGCTCCAAGCATTTTTAGGAAATGTAGTTTCAGGAGCACACCGAGAGATAACTTCTTACCTTCTCCTGAGCCTCACAAAACCAAAATGAGGTTTCACTTGGGCAAATATGAAGTCACTAACTTGATTTCAACAGGCTGCAACTGAGTATGTACTTCATACCCTGGTAAAGCTGAAGTTGCTGCACTGGGACAGCTCTACAGCCACCTAATTCACTGAGGCTGATACGGTCACGCTAATCTGTGCTGCTGAACAAACAGGCTGGTGTTTGCAGTAGAGCTGCTTTGGACTGCTGCTGTAAATGAAATCAAATATGGCCCAGTGGCTGGATTTACACCGATGTAACTAAAAATGTCATCATGCCTTCAGAGCATGGGTCTGGCAAACCTGATCCTGCTAGCACAGCTCTCTGACCAGTGTAAATAGACTTCACTAGAACAGTGTCACTTTTAAACAAGCTGCCTAGATGTAAAACATAGGAAATATGTGCTGCATACACATGGCTTTGTGATACTGCACAGGGTTTTATGGTAGGGTCAGGGGAAAACTCAGGACAAACCATTTAATCCTGTTTAATTTGGGCATGAAATCTGCTAACGCCAGCATCCTGACTGCACTTTCCCCTTCAAAGCAGCTCCTGCCTACTCTGGTGACTCTGGATAGCAGAACCTTATCTTTATTTTCATCTGCCTGTCATTCTTGATTTTTACCTCCTTGGATATGTGCGCTCCCCCCCTACCCCCACAGATCCTATGACCTCAAGGTCCTTCACCATTCAGTGCCAAAATCATGTCAGAGCTGAGCTTCTGCTCCTCAGGAAGGAGTTACTGGGACCTTTCATGGGTCAGGGTTCAGATTAAGTTAAAGAGGCAGGGAGATAAAAGCTGGAGAAGGCTCTTGTGGAAGAGTTCATGGACGGCTGCCATACCCCAATACAAGCGGCTTGACTTAAAAGTGTGCTGAAACCAGCAGAAAGTGTTTTGAATGCACCAAAATGCCTTATGTAGTTTTATTTTTATTCATTATTTTTACCCTGGTTAAAAGCAGAGATTGAAACGGCTGTATTAGGACTAAGACTAAATGCTCAATGATGAGACTTTATATGTACCTTGAGGTGTGGTTTTTAAGACTGAAAAGGCTGATCACGGTAAAAAGGTCTAGAACCAGATTTAGGGTGAGGAGTACGCTTACCCCACTACAGGAACTGATCCCTTTTAAGTGACTAGCTCTGTTCTGGTAATAGCTATTAGTATACTGTTATTAGAGTGGGAAGAAGCTCTTCCACAGACCAGAGCTCCACTGTGCTAACAGCTCAGTGTGGCAGAAGAAAAGGCTGTTATCCCAAAGGGCTGGCAATCCACATGCGGTTCCGAAACTTGCTGCTAGCCATGGCCTTAAAAAGCTGCTTCTGGCACAAGCAGTTTCAACGTCCTTTTCTCACTCAAAATTTTTCAGTATAACATGATTTCATCAAGCAGATGCTAGACAGATAACGTGACATCTTCAAGAAAGGGGTGTTTCCCAAGTGCTTAGGAGTTTGCTGCATGACTCTGATGTCAATATGGAAACTTTGGCAGACATCAGAGGACTTTGAATCAACCCTTTTTCTTTTCTTTCCCCAAGCCATGCTTCTGTTGTAATTAATACTTTCACTAGTCATTCTGTGATAGGTACAGGCACCCTGGCAACACCTTCAGGGAACCTTTGTGGGACTGAAACACACCATTGCATGGCCCTGAGTGTTAGTTCTCCTGGACCAGGACCTCATTACTCCAAGTGCTGAACAAGCCCTGGCAAACCAAATTGCCCCAGAGTGCTGAACACAAAGTGCAACAGACCGGTGCAGTCGCATGCACCTCAATGCTAATTTATTTTCCCAACACGTGAGTTAGTTTTATCGTATCAGCATTTTGTAGCTGAAAAGCTGTGGGTTTCTTTCCAGTGTAGGGAAGGTCAGCACGCTCTGAAGTGAATGCGGGTTCCTCTTGTTGGCATGCCAAGCCAAGGCCCCAGATAGCCAAAGGCAGGTGCTCAGCTTTCAGCAAAGACCTGGCCCCTTTCCAGTGCTTCCAGGTGGCCAACTCCAAAAGTGAAGGCATCTTGAGACAAATCACTTTGAAATTCTTTCACTAGGACTGGCAAATCCCCTCTAAATCTGCCGTTGCGTTAGTCGTTGTGTACACGTGGGGAATTTGCAGGACCAGTCAATGCACTTCACTTTGAGAGGGAACATGGGCCCCACATTGCCACGAGTGCTATTGTACCTCTCCTGGCAGTTGCTGCATTACTATGACAGCTGCAAACCCCGATGAGTGAATAACCTAATCGAGCCATTAAAAGAAACAGAAGCCCTCTGCCCTGTTTGATTTCTCTCTATAATGATGTAAAGTGCACTTTAATGGAGTCAAAGTGGTCCTGGGCCATTCTTGTTAAGGCCATTTGATGCAGTGCTATTGAGTCCCACTGCTAGCGTTCATTACCTCCCTTCAGCTCTCTCCCCTGCTGCATTGTAGTTCAGACTTCCCAGCACAGTTTCTCTGCTGCTACAGCCCCTTGCCTGCATTTTGTCTACATAAATTAGACCTTGTGCAGCATATTGGCCTGTCAGGGGACTAGGAAGAAACTGTATATTGTTTCTGGCATTCCCGGGCCCTTCTGCCCCTGACATCTGCTGTGTTTGTGACAGGGAATACATTCCTGACTCATTATCCGGGCAAGCGGAATCCCTCCCTGACAGCACCATTAATCAGAATCAAGCAGTCCGGCAAATAAAAAAAAAAAGGAGAGAGAAGAAGAAGAAAAAGAAAGCAAGCAAAGAAAAGAGACAGTTTCTAACTTTCACTTTTGTGTCATTCCAGTGTCTGGACAAGTAGCAATCTATCTTTCTGAGTGACAGCTCTGATGGATGGCATTATTTATGCTTTTGTGTATTAAAAGACAGTTCTGGCACTGGCTTGTCACTCACCAGAGATTTGAAAAAAGTTGAAATTTAATTTGAAGGAAAAGAGGGCAAAGATCATAGGATTCTGGATAGGGAGTGTTGCCTGGGAGGGACAGAGATTACAGTGGGAGGGAGTAACTGGAAGAGGTGCAGAAATCATGCATAAATAAGTAATTGCCCTTACAGGTATAGAGATTTCTATTTTTCACTGTGTATCTGAGTTAGTGTCTTCCAGGCCTGGAGAGGTCTGTTTAGTGACACAAATAGGTTTGATGTTCCTTGGAGGGATGCAACATTTTAGGGTGAGGCAGGCATATGCTTAATTTTCTGTACATAATTTGTGTGTGTTTGTGTATACAAACATTATTATATATGCACATATATATGTGACTAAATGTGTGTATATAACAGGGTGTCTTTATAAGCACATGTGTATTTACACAATTTTAAATACAGGCTTTTTGTTCTAGTATACACATCTTCAAGATATAAAACATATCCAAATATCTACATACACACACACACGAAGACAGTCACGTGGATACATCCCACAATGAACCTATTTTTAATCCCTATTTTTAATTTCTTCCTTTTAAAAAACACTTACTGCACTATTTATAAGCAAATTTCAGTACAAAGGACACTATTCTTTCAATCTAAAGTATCTTTACTTGCCTAAAGTTTTGGGGAAAAAAATTGCATTTCACTTCATCTGGAAAGTGTAGCTTGACTATTAGTTGAATCTTATGTCTTTTTCTTTATATTTACCCACACACATGCTAGTTGACCATTGAATGCAGGAGCCCTGGTATGAAGATTTAGATGCCCACACTTCCATTTGTACCATCTCCTGCCTGTTGAAAAGACTGGTAATTGCATGTGAAGTGCCAGGCTGGGGAGCTGTCTCATACTAACCCATTTATAAAGTCAGAATCGCAAGGAGTGTAAATCCTTATCTTTGTTTAACTGTGCTGATTTATGTGCTGGCAATTGAACCCATAGGTATTTATACAGCGTATACCACAGTGTATATAAATACTAGAACACAGTCAAAGTATGTTGGGGGGGCGGGGCATTATACATAGTGATATAAGAGGAAATCAGCAGGCCACATTCACTTCAAGAGCAAACAGGTACATCTTTCTGAAAATTGTTGATCACGTGTATTTATGCCAGCAGTGAATTTGGCTCTACACGTATTTATGTTTCTGCAGCCCTGATGATAGGAAGAGCCTCTCAGGACCTACTGTTCCATGTTCAGAGTGAACACCAATCTGAAGACCACAGTTAAATTATTAAAGTACATTATGTGAATAAGGCACCCCAAATTTAGGCGTCAAATTAAAAGCAGGAATCTTACCTGAAAAAGCTGGATTTATTCAGAAAGTTTGGATCACAGATGGATGCACATCTCTCTCTTCATCCCCTTCTGATGTATGCTGGGACTGAACGGAGGGAAGTGCCTGTAGTCTGTTGCACTGGCTCCAGTGAAGGACGGAGATTCGCAGAGGTGCTAGTGCCATTCACACACATGCATCTACATGGGTATAAAACTAAAGAGAGCAAGTTGGTCACAGGTAGAGTGAGGCTACTGGCCTCTGCCTGCAGAAACATTCCCTTACTGTAAATCTCTGTTCAGCAGGCTCTGGCTGCCCATGTAATGCCACGCACAGGTTTCTAACTGCACAGTAGTTTGGGTTTATGGGTCAGATACACAGAAATGATGGCACATAGTTCCCTATAGCGTAACACAAGATGTTTCACTCTATGATACTTCCAACACTGAACAACACATGGTTTTGACCTGAGAAAACATGAAATAACAAGAAACATAGCTCCTATTATTTATAACTTTTGCTTGCAGATGACCCATCTCTTGGCTATTTTGACAAACATCTGCTTTGGAACCCATTAACCGACATACAGCATTTGCTTCTAATTAATACAAATTTGTTTCATTCCCAAGTCTCAGCAGGTTTCAATTCCCCTCTCCCAGACTATTGGCATCAGCAGCAGTCACCCTACCACACCTAGCAAATCTTGACAACAACCACTCTTGAGACTATAAATCCAGGGCAAAGTCCCAAGCACTTCAAAAGCTGCCAGAGTGCTTGGCTAAATCCAGGAATGGTGTTGACTTGCAGGCCCAGCTGGATTGTTGCTATCATCCTCTTGGACTCTTTTTTCCTTCCTGAGGATAGTGTATCTCCTCTTGCTATCCACAGGGATTTTTCAACTCGGCCTCATTACAGCACTTACAAGTAACACCGCACTTCCAATATATTGACTGAGCACTATGGATGGACAGACAGGGAACTGCTGTTACTCATGAGTATTTGAACACCCACCAGCCCAGGATCACCCCACTGGTGTTCTGATTGAGATGGAGGTCACAAGAAGGCCTAGGACTGTGCACTGACTTAATCTGAAAAGGTTCCCTGAAGGGATGACATCACAGCAATCCCAGGCAACGAGCTGTCCCTTCAGGGTGTGAAGTTGTGGAATAAGCCTATTCTTTCAAGCACCAGAGCTTAAATTTCGAAGTAAGATGTGTGTGTAATTCCCTCAGACTCCTTTGAAACCCAAGCCGGTGTTTTGAGAAGGAACTGGTCATTTTTCTACTCCCAGTCTCAGTATGGTAGAGACTGTGGATTGGCTTTTTTAAATGTTGATACCATTACACTGAAATTGGCTGGGATGTAGGGCAGGCTGCAGTTAGTGGAGAAATATGTGGAGGGGTTTCTCTTCACTGGCTTTCAGAGGCATAAGTCGGGCTGGTCAGTAACTGCTCCAGAAAGAAACACAATAATAATCACTCATAATAGCTAGGCACAGAAGAAAAAAACAGTCTATCTTATTTGTCAGTCCTACTGTATCTATCTTCTTGGAATTGTACTGTGAAATAAAGACATCCAAGATTGTACCTCAGCTGGGGTAAATGGTGTAAATTTTCATAGCTCTAGTGAAGACAATTTATACCTGCTAAAGATCTGCCCCTTGATCTCCAAAGCCAAAGCAACATAAGCTCTTGCGTTTTAAGCGTGGTACTTGGAATGTTTAATTCTATTCTGTCGTCTGTCAGAACAGCAGGCAGAGGGAAGGAATGTATTGGTGTCATATGGAAACCACGGTTTGATGACGGACAAAATTAAATCCTTGCATTTGGATATAAACCATGGTAACACAAAATATGCAGCAAGTCAGGCTTGGTTTTCAATACTGAAAACACAAGGCCCCACTTGGCAGGCTGAGGAGGGGATATTAGTCAGATTTAGACATGGTTTTCTTTGTTGTATTGAAGGATAAATAATTATGTGCTGAGATATTCCAGACTCATGTTAACACAGTTGTGTGTGAACCACAGCAGAGGATGCTGTGAGAATAGGAAGGACTGAAGGTCCTTTAACCTACAAAATATCTGGCAATCCTGGAAAAGTTTGGGGCTTTATTTCTGGAAAACAACTCCAAAGTTTCCTCAAAATATATCTGACATGCTAATCTCCATAAATTAAACTTTCCAAGCATTTTCTTTCTTGACATTCTTAGGTTAACGTACTGATTCAGTATATACCCTACAGCGTCTGCTCAGCAGTGCTACTACTGCTTCAGCTGGGGATGCCCCTGAGCGGCTGGTTGAGCCCTCAGCTCCCACTCCTCCGTGCTCGGTAGCCGAGGGGCTCTGGGAATGGAGGGATTGCCACACTCGCGGCACAAAGGCAGCTCTTCTTCCCTTTTAATGCTTTTACTAGTTGAAGTCCAGAGGACACCTCATGGACATGTAAGAGAAAAAAATTAGTGTACAGAGGGTGTATTCCTCTCAGGCAAGTAGCAGTGGCTAGTTCTGGGTCACTCAAAGAGATTTTGGGAAAGTGTCACTATGGCTTGGTACCGTTTCTTATTCGATTGAAACAAAGGTCTGTGCGGAACAACAGATAAAAGTACTTTAACTTGTGCTTTTCTTTCTAAGTGCAAGAATTCTGACATGGATTTATTGAAGATACCCAAATCTGCTGAACAGCTCAAAGTGATACTCAGCAAATGAATGTTCTGCTTCGCACTCATTGTTTGTTCTGTGATGTCCCAAGGGGCACTGCCACTTTTTGTTTTAAAAGAAACCACAATGTAAAAATCTTCTGCCATAGAGGATCAAAGGTACTACAACCCTGTCCCATTGCCATGCTCCTATTTTGGTTTACATTGTAATATCCTGAAGGCAGAGATCCTATTTTTGTTCTGGTTTTGTATTGTGCCTCCCTCAGCAGACACAACTTGTCCTGTGCAGACAGCCATCACAAGGCCTGTACACCAAAGTGGGATAGATGGTCTTATCTGAGATGCCGGGAAATAAACAGGCTTCATGAAGATGTGGGTCCACCCTCGTCTGGTGGCACAGGCCTTATGCTGGTCTGCCTGAATGGCTTGGTCTTCACTGACCTGGCACTGTAGTGTATGAACTGTCCCTCTCTTCCTTTCCCAGTATCCTCACCCCAGCTTCCATTTCCCAAAGTGATTTATGATCTTCTGCTCAGTGAAATCTGCACTTCTCTTGCCTGACGGCACCAAGGAAGCATGCAGAGACCTGGCAATATTCACTGGTCTTAGTCATTCATGTTTCCCTTTCCTGGTCAGCCTTCTCTGCTGCCAGAAAAACTTTAAAGAGGAAAAGTGGAAGGTGAAAGCCGCAGTTCACTGATGGAGCTCTGGAACCGCCTTTTTCTAGGAAAAAAAGCTGCTCCAGTGCCTACCCTCTAGAACTGAGTTCTGATTTGCACCACCTCCAGATTGCTGTGGATGCTGCTTTCCATCTTGCACTGTCCTGTTGCACTCACAAGTGTAAAATGGAACTTATAAATCACTTTTTGGAAAAGACAAGGGACATAAATGTCAGCACAGCAGAGTGAGTTTACGTAAAGATGAAATCAAGCTGAGTAGCATAGATACGGCATGGAGCTGGATTTCACATTTCACTGACGCTCTTGGTCCAGAGGTTTGCTCATTAACAAGGCTATGATTCTGTTATTGAAACTCATGGTAAGTGGTTCCGTAGGCAAAGATCCAGCAAAGCACTTAGGCAAATTCATAAATTTATGTCCCATTGACTTCTGTGCAACTATTTATATGCTCAAAGTCATGCATGTCTTAAATGCATTTCCAGATCGGGCCTTGTACTCAACAAATAGTCTTTCTGCAGCATCGTAAACCTGAAGCTTTCAAAATTCATGAGTTCAAGCTCTCATTTCCCCTAAGCTACCATAACTGCAATGCAGAATGCAAATTCAGAAAGTGCTTTTCTTTAAAAAAAAAAGGTCTTAGTTTTGAACTCCTAATAACTCCAGATAGGAGCCTAGCTTTAACAAAGTAAAAGAAACAAAAAAGAATGAAAGCTATGGCCGTCATCTAAATTCATGTCTTCAGGAGATGAGATCTTCAGAGAAAATACTCCATACTGTAAAACTTGCAATAAAATCCCTAAAGTAAGAAGACTTTTTTTCACGTTTGAAAAGACTGAGATCTTTGTAGCAGTCTCAGGCTCAGTACAACCAGCTAGACCCAACTTGAGCTGTGTTTTGGGTGGGAGGAAAGATTGTGACTCTGTTCTTGTGCCTCACACAGACTGCTTTGCTTCTCCGTCACTAAGGTGCTTCAGTTTAGTAGATTACTTTGTAGGGTTGTGCTGCTCCTTGTTTTCTTCTACTTGTTATACAGCCTCTGAAGTCTCTGTTTAAAGGTCATCTCTTGAATGAGTATTTAAATGTCTTCATCAGTAACAAACAGGGAATCAAATTGCCTTTTAGTAAGGAATCCCAATGTGGTTTTCGCACCATGTACTTTTTCTTACCATCCTTCTGGCCAGTAAGTCAGAACTGACTCCCACATCCGATTAAGGCAGATGAATTGAGTAGTTGGGAGCATCTTTGGATTAATCAACCCTTTTTCAGAAGGGCTAATTTCATTTCTTATAGACTCCAGGCACCCGAGAGTATAAAAATGTCTTGCATTCACCCATGTGTGATTCATGTTTTACTCTTTTCTTTCCCAAATGCAGCACAACATATTCTTTAACTGATCGTGTATTTTAAATCCCAAAGTGACATTCTGCAGAAGGTGATTTAGAATCAGCTCAAGCTGCTCTTAATATAAGTAGTAATTTCATCAAACTAAAAGCAATGGTGATTTATTTTTAATTATAATCACTATTTCAATGCAGGAAACTGAGCTGTAACTAGGGTTTGCGTTTCCTGCTGAGTTTGTCCTGGCCCCATGCAAGACCTGCTCACAAGGTGTAAACTCTGTACAATAGTCATTTACTCTGGCTGCATTTTTTGACAATCCTGCATTAAATATATGCTATACTCTATGCATATGATTGTTATAAACAAGATTTGCTTTGGATTGGTGCTTTTGCCCAGCTCCCCCGCCTCGACCTGCCATCTACATCCATTTACTCTTAGCTCTCCATATTGCTGCCTCTCTGCTCCTGGCTGAGGGACCAACTGACGCTGATGAGGAGTAACCAGCAGCAGAATTTAGAACGCTCCAAACTTTTCTTTTACTTCTTCCCACGTGGCTTTTCGGAGCCTGAACTGCCAGGGGCTGCAAGAGATGAACATGCAATTAAACTCTCAGGGAAACCTGCCTTGATGAAAATCTCTGGACAGAAAAATCCTAGGGCTTTCGATATTCTCTGGGATTTGGGCTTCTTGCTACTTTCCTCCAAATAAAGCCTTTGAGGAACAGATTAACTTTGTCCACTGGAGAACTTTAGCTGGAGGAAACTCCAGTCTTTTGCAATTGCTCAATTTCCCTTTGACAAGCCTCTTCACCCCCTAAGGCCGACAATCCACATCACGCTCCACTGCTTTCAAAGGGGTCACTTTACATTGCATCATTGGGTAAACGGAAACCACCGAGTGTCATAGGGTGAAATATGAACTCACCAGGCCACTGATTCCCTGACTGCACTACTGTAGAGACAGCTTATTTCTGAATTAGGAGGAAAAAATGGCAAAGCCTAGTATCAAAGATTTGCCTTTTGCCTATGAAGTTGTAGGTGTGAGTGTGGATATGCTAGTAGGGGTTGCCAAAAGGTACCAGTCCAGACCCTGCTGTAATTTTAATGTTCTAGGTGAAGGCCTGTCTGTTCCCAGGTCACCTCTTACCATCTTCCATGACCACATTTTTCATTTTACTGGCCTGATTGTAAAATATCTGGTGCAAACCTCAGCAAGGAAATTAGGCCCATAAGGTTGAGAGTTAAGCACTCAAATGCTGGATTTCACAAAGCAGACAAAGAGATTAAATGCATATTGACGTATGAAACTGAACATACCCATAGACCATTGAATATTTTCCCCAAATCTGAAAGGATGCACAGGCAAGCCTTATTTTCATCATCCCTGTCTATTAGCACCCAGCCAATATACTTTATAAAGTCTATAGAGACAAGGTATTATAAAGATCATGCAGCCCAGGGAAGTACAAAAGTGATTTAAAATGTTCTAATCTCATTAATCTGTTTCTTCTCCCTAAAGATGTTCAAAGCCCAGGCCAGATCCTTAGCTGGCAAGTGAAGTAGAAAAGCACTTAAATAAGACCTTAAATTTAAGCTCATGCTTAAATTCTATTTACCACAAAGTTCATTTCAAGATAAATTCACACTAAAACAGTATTTCTAAGCAAAAAAACCACCCCTCACTTGAGCCAGAGCCTTTGCAATATAAACAGAACTAATCTGTAGTAGATGAGGCTTTTCTGCTTCAGGACTTTTTCCCCACTCTTCTGAGCCTCTTTCATCTAGAAAAGGAAACAGAAATTGCGGCTTTGGTGACCAGTCTTAGCAAACCAATTCTGCTTGGATTTTGCATATTCAACTAAACTGCTGGAAAAATCACAGCGAACCAGTTTGCCACCAAGCTGTAATGCAAACAAACAACAAAAACCATCGTTATAATAATTAATCGAAACCTGGTGCACTTGTTTAAAGCCCAGAAAGTCAGACCCATTTTCTTGATCCCTTTTTTTTTTTTCCCTGCAGTTACTCAAGAACTGCAAGTATTGCACTGGTTTAGGGGGTTGTGAGGATTAATACATTCAGGTTCGCTGACAGCTCTGAAAATCAGGCAGTGTGAATCTGTATGATGTTATCAGCTACGAACATTCTAACTATATTTTTACTATTAGCTAATCAGTTATTATCACAGGCTCCTAAGTCTGATAGCTAGTATTTAAATATTTACCATAATGAGAAGACACCTGACTGCCAGCTGTCATTCTCCAAAGGAATGGGCAGGTTTCCACAAACCTTGATTCTTTTTCCCATCTCCACCACTCTTGATTATTTCTGTAGTCTAGGGGGGGAGCCAATAACCTCTGTATATGAACTAGGTCACTAGTTACAGATACTAATTCTGTGGAAGCTGGACAACCTTTTACTGTGCACTTGGCCACTCCTAACTTAGTCACAGCATGATCCTACATAATGTCCCTAAGCCTCCTACATGTGAAGAAACCAGTACAAATGTTTGTAATGGTAAGTAACACTCAGCCACAGTTGTAACTGGAGGTACTATGTGCATGCCAAACACTGCATTATTATTATTATTGCTATTGACAGTATAAATGGCAGCACCATAATGGGACAACAGCATCAGGTCTCAGGGAGGCAGAGGGTAAGGAGACATTAATATGTGCAGTCAAGTTCCATCTTGCGCTATGAAAGTGTGCTGGTATGAGTGGTTCTGACACCTAGAACATAAACCAGATGGCCCCTTTCTTACGCCATATCATGCAAAAAGAGATTTGAATTAATTCATGTAGAAATCATGACAATTCTGTTACTGTTGGAACTCAGTATAGCGGACAGGGTGGCAGTAGATTATGCTGAATTTTTAACTTCTAAAATACTAGCGACAGATGTCACTGCCTGTACTCTTTTGTTGCATCCCATTCTTTCTCCATCCCCTAGTGCCCTTGCGTCCCTTCTCCAGAGCAGTAACTCTGGACTACGTTGCTTAAAAACTTATTTAAATAAAATCTTGTGCAGACCTTTCTCAAAGTCTGTGTGTAAAGAGAAATCCATCAAACCCCAAAGTGTGTGCCTGAACCGTAAAGATGCTGGGGTAAAGGAGATTTCATTTCTCAGTGAACTCCACCTACAGCCCTTTTTGAAATTCCATCCAAAATTAATAAAATTTTACTGGCCACGGGGATCAATGAACTATGCGAGCAACAGTGCCTTCCACAAGGACTTTGCATCCTGAGTAGTTGAGACTCAGTGGGAGACAGGAATATTACCATCTGCAGGACGTGCCGGCTGAGGCACAGAAGTAAAGGCGCTTTGCCCAGCGTTACTCTACCCGGACCCCCCGAGTCCCGCTGCCGTGCCTCTGCCCCTGAGACATTCCTTGCTCCCGCTCCAGGGATGCGTTCGCACGGGCGCCCATCCAGCAAGGTGCTGGGGTCTCCCCGAGAGCAGGAACAGCTTTTTGCCACCCAGGCTCTGAACGCACCGTCCCCAGGGCCGCCTCGGTTGTCCGCTGCCGTAAGAAGAAGCCGGGCTGCTCCCTGATCTCTGTGCTTCACACATGCCTCCTCACTTCCATTTTTCAGCGCCTTCTCCACACAGCATGTCTCCTGCCGACACACCCCTGTCAGCTCCTCCATTGTGTGGCCAGCAGCGTCTTTCAGCACATGGAGCCTCAGCCAATATGGCTTAAACACATCGATCCCGGGCGGAGGGAAGCAGGAGGGAAGCCTCCACCACTCGTGTGTGTGTGTTTTTGTGGGGCGGGGGGGGTCCTTTCTGCCATACAAAAGCACAAGTGGTTTTGTTCAAGCTGGCAAAGGCCGGCTGTGTTGAAGCTCCCTTTCATCAGTGGGTATTAGGCCCAAATCGCTGCTTCTTTGAATATGTACACAGCGCTTTCCATCTCCTGTCACCGGGATGACAGATCTGCCAGGCTCCTCCGGGGCCTGGCACCTGGGGCGCGCAGCAAAGCCGGCTTTTCAGCTAAGAGCACACACAGCTTTTTTTTTTGTCCCTTTTTTTTTCCCTTTTTTTTTTCCCCTTTTTTTTTTTTTTTTCCATTGGGGAACTTTCTCCTCCGCCTTCCCCTCCATTTCCCCCCCTCCCGAACCTGAATGAACACTTCTTTCAGTAATGGGTTTTTTCCACCTGGTTGACTTGATGAAAGGTTTATGAGTTGACATTATGTGTGAGAAGAACAAAGCAAGCGCGGGGATGTGTGCGTGCGCGGGGGCGGGGAACGGGCTCGACAGAGCTGCTGAAAACTTTATTACAAACTAAGAGACGTTGGGAGCAATAAATCAGTTGGATGCTCTCTACAAACCAGCAGAAAACTGCCACTGCAGAATGGAATGAGAGAGTACACAAGGCCGTGCTGGGCACCAGCAGGCTCCACTCAGTTGCACTGGGCTGCGGGAAGGAGGGAGGAGGAGGAGGGGAAGGAGGAAGGGCAGAGGAAAAAGCCTGCCGTGCACCCACCTCTCCCAGGTTGCGCTTCCCTGTGCCGGACAGAGACCTCCAGAGTTCCTACCTCGACATCACAGTTACAGAAGCAACGGCTCTTTCCAGAGGCATGAACTGATGCTTATGTACCCAGCTCAGGGTGAAAAATCAGCAATCTTTAGGAAACAAGCTGCCTTTTGGACAGACGCCCCATATCTGCTCTCCCCTACTCTGGAGCTCTGTGCCTGGTCTACCCAGGCACTTTACTGTTTGCTCAAATTCTGCCTCCCCCAAGGTGAAAGTCAGCAGCTACTGTTTACCAACATACAGATGAACAACAACAGCTTGCTCTAAGTGTTTAAAAAATACCATACCTAAAACAAACAAACAAAAGGATTTCAGCTGTTGTTTGTTGGGAAACCAGAGTTAACAGGCTTACAGTTATGAAAAGCACCTTTAGAAACACAAGTTAAAGGATTTTTACTTTGCATTACAAAGAAGGGTAGAAAGGACCTGAGCTGCTACCAGCTGAGCCTGCAAAACAACCAGGAGGTATATTGTCACATCAGCTTAAAGGCAAGGCTCGGTAGCTAAGACACGACACGGCACGACACTAACACGGCACACTGCTTCCAAAACAGACTGGCTTCCCTCAGCTGCCCCCCACTGCTTGGTACAGACGCGTTCAGCAGGTTGGAGGTTGCACCAAGGGAAATGACAGCACGTTTCCTACAACGTCACAGGCTGCTCAGTGAGAACCACGCAGGATTCTCCTGGTTTTATGTTATATTGGAAGTACTTCGGTTCATCCAGGTTTTTTAAAGCATTAGCCTTAGTTCTGCTCTAATTTAGACCTGTGTTAATTAGCACTATCTCTACTGAGGTGAATAGTTTCTTAGGAGAGGCAGGTACCAGCTTTCCCTGACCAAGCTGAATAAATTGCTCAGAGTATCGCTGTGATGTGAAAAGCAGACCAGGTCCCACTGCCTGAAAGCCTCTGAACCATCCAACTACCGCAGGTCACGCAACCCAACTGCATGCTCCCATTGCTATTTCTCCGTAGCAATCCCATGCTGTACACAAAGGCAAACATGTTTCTATTTTAAACTCTAATCCAAGGCTACTGCATGCCTTTTGGAGTGCGGATGTCCTGGAAATGTCACTGCAGAGCAGTGTGCTCAAGAGATTAGAGCCGTTCCATTTTGCAAATGACAGAGTACAGTCACAGATGTTACTCTAGCCATGGGGTCAGACACAGTTGCTCAGGCTTAACTTGTTGAATTGCATTAATAAAAAGGAGAAGGGACAAATGCCGAAAGATCCTGAGCAGCTGTAACTTTGCTCAGGTTAGTATTCCTAAGGCTTTTATCCCAGAGGAACAAACTTCCTTACCCCCATAACAACCATTAGCCATTACAGGCTTTAGAGAGGTAACTTTAGTGACTGAATTCTCAATCAAAAAGTACACTTAATATTTCCAGCCTTGTCGTGTACAGACCAGCTGAAGAGTTAACAGCCTTTCTGCAAAGAACTCCGCAATGAAAGCGACGGTCACGAGGCTCAGAGAAGAATCAAGCAACTAAAGCAGCTGGACTGTCTAACAGCACTGACATTTGCTGAGCCATATAAAAGCTTCAGAGTAGTGCTCGGCTAAGGCAACTGGTGAAGATCGGAGGCGTGACAATGCAGAATAAATCGGGGATACGTAAGAACTTAAACAGGACTGCCCAGGGTCAGATATACATGGAGGATGGCTGGGAACACAGTCACTCGCAGAGGGTGGAACTGAGCTGAGATTAATGTCCAATACCAGCCCTGGGTCTTCAGACCAAGAACTGCAAGAGATGAGCAGTTGTAGTCAAGGCTATGGTGCTTGGCAGAGCTGGGCTGCGGAAGGCACCACCTCCAAATGGTGACATGGCACAGGTTGAGACTGAAGTTCACAGGCAAAGAGGAACGTGAACACAACCTGCATGAATCCTAGGGGCCCGTTCTCCCATCAGTAGTCATTTACACTTGGGCACTTCCCACAGTGAGCAGCGAGCACAAATTGCAGACTGGCAGAAAATCAGGCTGTGTTAATAATATTTCCAGAAGAGACTAATACTATGGGATGCTTCTATTTTTATGTACCTAATTTGAGAGCTTCTGATTTGCAGAGAGTGAGAACTGAGTAGCTTTTACATTTTTAGAAAACCAGGTGCTTTTAAAATGTACCTTTAAAATCAAAATCCATTTTAAATCACCACTGAGAATCTTGGCTGGTGTGTAATAATGCTTCTAGGCACTTGCTCTGAAAAGCAGCCTGAGCTGTGTCCTAGATCAGCATGCAGTGACACGCATCATTCACACTAATGGACTACTTCTAGCTGTGTTGGGGGAAAGAGACAGGGAAGGGCTGGGAAAAAGTGCCGAAATGTACTGAAAAAAAAAAAAAACCCAACCCCAAAATAAAAATCAGGTGCGATTGCAGCTCCAGCCTGCATGCTTGGTGTTAATCATTTGCTCCATTTCTGTGGCTCAAATCTGCTCTATGCTTTTGCACTGCGAGAAATTCTGGTGCTCTGTAAAAAGCAAAGTATAGACAAGCTTGAATGTATAGCTAGCACCATATTAGTGGGATTTCTGCCCACCTGCTGCCCAGGGCAGGGAGAGCCTGTCATTTCTTTAGGGTCTGTAGCTGCCTGAGGAAAGCTGGGGAGAGGAAGAGACATAAATTACCTAGTTAGTGAAATTTTTCCGAGCAAAAGTTTGGATCAAACACATGAGCCAAACACTGCTATATCAAACTAACCTCAGTCAGATGTACTGAAGTTGGTAGGATAACCTGGATGGAAAATGATAGGCATTTGTTCCCTACTGCCCACTGCTGTTGAAGAAGCAGTAGGCAGGCTCTCCATTTTCTTGTTCCAGCTGCAGCTAAAGGGATAACACAATAATCAAAGCTACTTTATGATACGTCTAATGGAGCAGGGTAAGAGTTCCATGGGAATAACCAGAAACGCATGCAGTATTTGAGACACAGGTAGACTGTGGATATAAAGAGCAACATCCTATTTCTTCTCTAGAAGTTTCTCACAGACCTGATGCCCTCACAGAACTAGTCGTATAGCACTGACACCTCTCTCCTTCAAGGTATTAATTAATGAATTAAGAAGACATTTTAAAGCAAATATTTGGGGGATTTTTTTGTTAACCATGTGACTTAACTAGCATTGAATTTTCACTATTGTTTTATTGCCTGGCCATTCAGTACTGTGAAAACCTTCTGAAACAGGAACAACATCAGTGCGACATCTGCTTTTCTGTCTTTTTTCTAAATGATGAATATTCTACTGCAGAGCCTCCCTCTCCTCACCCATCACCCTGTTCTGATCAGTAGTCCTACTCTGGCTCAAGGGTCAATTTTTTGCAGTAATTCATTCCCTCCTCACATCAGCTTTGCTAAAGTCACCAAGTCCTGCCACAGCAATGAAGTCTGTAAGCTGTCTGTGTGATGATCCTGAAGAGGGACGTGATCACTTTATCCAGACCACTGACAAAAACGAGTCCTGTTCTAAAGCGTGTAGGAGTTGAAGACAAGACTAGCAACGTGTCCCTCGCACCCCAAAGAGCAAGACTTACACCCTGACAAGCTCTTGATTATGAGCACTGATTTTTCAGTCTCGGACCTGCTTTTCCTTTTCCTTGGTAGCAAATCTGATCCATGCACTTGCTGACTAATGCTAACAAATCAGGCCAATTGCTGCTTACTGGAATCACCTTTCAATGGGGAGTTGACAGCGAGAACAATGCATCTGTTTGCAGCCTGTGGAGGCTGCGGGGAGCATCTGTCATCAGAGGAGCTACTTGTCAAAAGAGGTTTCAGGCTCTGGCTGATTCTCAGAACGGGGAAAAGAGACATGTACAGACCTATAGCTGGACTGTTGTTTTGTATTGGTGGCGCTTTCATCTTCCCCTTTCTTTGCTTCCACAGATGACTTTGTTCTATCAGATGTGGCTTTTAATTATGAGAGTTCTATGTGCCATTAGTGGTTTAACTGAAGGGAAATTGAACCATATAAATAGCACCATTTTGCTACTCTCTGTTTATATTAAGCTGCATTTCCCTTTTGATATTTATTGAGGGAGATGTGGACCTGTTTGACGATTCAGTTCAACTAGTTAAGATTTTACTGGAGGAAGGAATTTAGCCACTGAAATTGCCATAGGCAGCATCGCAACTAGTTGGGTAGGAAAGAAGCAAGCAGCAACCACTACTTAGGCAAGACAGATGACATCAAAGAGGCATTCCACCAGGGGTTTTTTAGCAGTCAGTAAATTATGCACGTACAAAGTAATAAAGGAAGTGTAATAATGCCTTATTGTTATGTGGGCACCTTTCATCCTGAAGGATAGTAGTTTACAAGCTGGAGATCTCAACACGGGAGTGGGTATTATGTTTTGTCTTGCAGGGCTGAAATATCATTTACCATTTCAGTCTTAAGCTGATTAAGAAATTACAGTTTGGAGAATACCATCAATGAAAAAAATTACTAAACAATTGTATGAAAAATTAACATTTGAAAAAGTCACTTTTTATATATTTTTAGCAGGAAAGCATTTTTTCTTCACAGAGAGAAAATTCTATTTTCATTTGAAAATAAAAGCAACTAGTTATAGTAAAAGGTGAGGGACATCTTTTAATTAAATCTTGAGGAACACAAATTCTTTACATTGTAGGTAGCCGTTTATGGTCAGCAGTACGAGCTGGTCGGATGTAGTAATACTGCGTGTCATGTGAGAACTTGGACAAGTTGAATTTATAAGCAGCAACTTTGGGGGTAAAAAAGGGGGAAGCCAATGGCACAAGACACTGTACAAACTGCAGAGACAAACAGAATGTTGGTTAAGCCCCTAACAGAAAACTCCTCAGACTGCTTCAACGTGGCGTCCATTCTCTGCAGAGTCACAATTCCAGCTCTTAACGTCTTATTCAAATGGAAACCTACAGAGCAAAGTGCTTGATCCCTAACTCGCCTCACTGGAAAACATAAAGTGCCGAGTTAGTGCTACTGGAAACTGAAAGTACAATTGTAGGGAATCTGAATTACTTCACACCAGCATTTGGATCAAGAAGGTAAGATGCTATAGAAACTGTTGGCTCCCAAAGTAACTCGCAGTGTAGATGTCAAGTCCAAGAAGATCAGAAGTGCTGAGCAAGGAATTACGAATGCTTCTCAACATTTCTTACAAGTTATACAGCACTTGTAAGGGTGTGAAGGCAAGAGCTGGTGGGACACTATTGTCTTCAGCCTTGCTGCTTCGTCAAGGCATTGTTTTCTTCCACAATGAGATATAATTTGGAAATACTTGTGCATCTGCAAGGGTTACCAAATTAAGTGGGAAATGCACATGCTCAATTGCATCTTAGGTGATGTGGATCCACTGAGAAGTAATTGACCCTAATGCAGAAGGGGATTTTCAGGGTGTCTCATCTGTCTCCTGGAAAAGACCTCCTGGCAGGGATATTGCTTCATTAGAAAGCAACCGAGTGTTTTAAGTTCATTTCTGTCTTCTGCTAGGCAGAGCCTTATAAGCGCACCCAGAACTGACTAAGACTGCCAGCGTACAAACTACAATTACGGTTACCTTTTAAATTGTCAGACCATGAAAACAAGGGAAGGGGCTGGCTCCTTTTGTTTTGGTTAAGGCTGTGCAACCACCCCTAGAAAATTCTTTATTTATAGGGAGTGTTGCTTGTTTGCATGGTAGCACATCCTCCCAGACAATGCTGTGTGCTAGAGGCTGCTCAGAAATGATCAGAAAAAAATGGGTAAAATTAGTCTCTACTGTTTGTTGTCCAGTTTCAGTGGTAATTAGTTTGGCTCCCTCTACAATGTGTTATGCAACATAGATCAAGGCTTGACTATTTCTGCCCAATTAATACTCACAAGCAGAGTTAGGTTGCAACATGAGATGAGGAAATAAAACCTAAAGTTTAATAGAAAGCAACAGACACAGACAAGCAGACATCACCATCTAAAGATGCTTGAAGAGCTTCTCTCTTCCAGCTGAATGTCTGTTTGGCCTGTAGGCATTATGAACCATTATCAGTCAAACTTTCTGTGCCACCCCTTGTTTATGAAGAAAGCTACAATTACTCATATTTGACAACTCAGTCCCACAAAGCCTTGTGAAGTTCAAAGCACTACCCACCTGGTATTTCTTTTTTACAAGCATGCAACTACAAAGTATAACTTGGGAATCTTTTAACCTTTCTTTCCCACATGCCCAAGGATTCTTGTTCTTCCCTCGCTCTCTCTCTCGCTTTCATTTCACTGGGTATCACACTGAGAAGACCGAGATAATTCAGATAAGTGGGGGAATGAGACAGGAAAGATCTGCTTAGGATCGGTGCTTGACTGAGTTAAAAGAAGCCTACCACACTGAATAAATTAGATGCCTAGGAGATTTTAAGTGTCCAAGGTGGCCCACAGGACCCAGGTTCAGAGATCTTAGCCAAGGACTAAAATGACTTAGAGCAACGTACGCCACACTGAAGAATTCTATGGCTTCAGCAGAGCCACTCTGAATGCAGCCCAGACTGTACAGACAGCAAAAGGCCGCTTTGCAGAGGTTTACCAGAGCTCCTTTCATACCACTGCATTATTATAGAGATGTGTGTCTGAAGATGCCACAATTATAATGGAGAATGTTTATTTTGTCTGTAACCCAGCTGGCTGGTTCGCTGTATTTCAAATCTCTTCGAGTAAATAAATGAGGGGACTCTACTTTCCCCTCTACACTGCAGTGTGTATACATGAGTGTTATTTCCTGTATCAGATTCCTGTACAAAAACTGCTGTCAGGCTATTAATAATCTGGCAAAACACCTTGAAACTTGACTCAATGAGGGCACATTGCAAATGGGCTCTAATGGCTTTTATTTCTCATCTCTGTCACCTCAGATCTAATCTGCCATTTTCTCATTTTTTATCCTCTCTGGTCCCCTCAAAAATCATTCAGCAACTCTTTCTTCAGTGCCAGGCAGAGCAGAAGGGGGCCGTGTGATGGGGTCAGCAGGCATTTATTAACAGAGAAAGGTCAGGTGTATCATGTAGTGTGAAGCAGAGTCTTGGGCACACTCCCAGAACAGAGCAAAGGTGAGTGCGTGGCAGCCTTCCGCCACTTCAAGGCCTGGGATCAAAATGTAGAAAGCAAAGTGAGATGTAGTCCTGGAGGGAAAATATTCCCACCACCACAAATGAACCTTACAACACCACCCCCCGCCATTACTTTTCATTTTTATGGGCCAGTAAGGAAGTTTCCTGGATTCTAAGACTCGCTTTTAGCCACAAGGAAAGAATTAGCCAAAGACTGTGCCGAAGAGCCAGTAGCAAACCCCTGGATAGTGACATGCTTGTTTTGTGGACTATTTCCTTTTCTTTTTTTTTTTTTTTAATTAAAAAATAAAAAAAAGCAATCTGGAACAGAAACTAGATCCTAATTCTTTTCTCTATTTTGGGGCCACGTCTGCATCTTCTGTGGAAACAATCTAGGCGCCCTCAGAATCCTGCAGTATGTGTCCCTGTGTTTAAACTCACACTCCTTATGTTGAGCTTGGTGTGGTACATTTGCGAGAAGTAAAAATGCAAATCAAAGGCTACTTAGTTCCTTCTCCTCTGAAAAAAAGAGGGAAAGAATGTAAGAGGACATTGAAAAGCATTATATAGGGCTTGCGACCTATTAAGAACTTATGGTCAGACCTTTAAAAGTTGTTCAGATGCTCCAAATTTCTTAATTAGATATCTCTACACTTTTAATTAGATAGCATTCCTAGGTATCTAATTACCTTTAAAAAAAATGGACCTCAGGTAGCTAGGGGAAAAAGGCATGAGGCAGTTTCTGACAAACATTGTATAGTATGTGATTCTCAGAGAGAAGCCACAAGTCCTTTTTTTCACCTCAACAATCTTGACATTACAATCTGTTTAGGAGTTCCTTCTTTTCTCTTTTATTTGGTTATGCAAACATTAATTTAAGAAGTATTTCTCAAGCCTCCTGCAGGAATCCAACCTAGTTCTCAGAGACAATGCATGTACAAAAATGACTAACATTTCTCTTTGAGGAGGGGAGGAGATTTAAGGCTTTTTGACTCAAGGTTGGGTTTTTTCCCCCTTTTTCTTCTCCCTCCTTCTTCTAAGTATCTCTTTATTCATCACTTTAATTACCTAATCATAAATTTCTTTAGGGGGTTACTTAGAAGGAAAATTAGCATCAAAGCTTGGCAGTAAATTCAGGGTCTTTTGGAGCAGGTCCAAGCTGTTTCACCTGTGATTAATTAGATGATTTTTTCCTTTAAGTGCCAGAGGGCTGTTGAAGTCTTTAAGCAGTTACATGACTGCTGGCAGCTCAGGAATTATGATTGATGCATTAGTCTGGCATTTAGGACTTCTGCTTCTTTTTGGTAGTTGCCTGGGTAAGCAAGTATATAAGACCAGCCACACTGGTGGAAACAAAAGGTTCATTCCTGGCAAGTACCAGTCCTTGTGCTCATAGAAGAGTGAAGGAACTGGGTACATTTGCTTCTCCACTGCTGGCAGAATACTCAACAGGACTAAGATGAGACAAAGAAAGAAATACCTACTACTCATTATATTTTACAGAGTCATAGCAGTACTTTCCTTTAAAGCTTTCTTTAAGGTATGGGCTTATTCAAGAATGAAAATGAGAGGATAACAGAACTAAACCTTTAACCTCAGCCCTGAAAACCTTCTGATAAAAAAGGTGGACTTCAAAAAAATGCATTTCTCTTTTACAAAAAAATAATATTCCTGCCCCCTTGCCCCAGAGGGGGAAGAATGAATCTCAATGGGGTTGCATTTTATTTATTTTTTTTTTTAGCAGAAAACCTTACAAGACAACCAAATTCCAACTCACAGTGTCTGATCTGGCTCCTCCTCCTGGCTGGAAACAAAAATCCTGTTGAGTCACTGAAAAAAAAAGCCAATGCCCCCCAAACCCAAGTTCTGCATTAATGCTTTAGCGGAAGTTAGAAACATCAGCCAACTCTAATCGTCATCCCTATGCAACTCTCACCTATATGCAGATAGAGGAGTTTGGAACTGCGTCTCAACCTGTGGGGAGATAAAGCCCGGTGGGCTGTGTCTACTTCCACTGCTCTAGCTACATCCATTTTCTGGGAAATGGAGAAACTTCAGTCACTAATGCTTATTAGTTGGCACATGTGTACTACAGAAAAAGTGTCAGAAGCATTAATGATGCACTTCCAGATTGCTTAATACAGTTAGCTCACCTAATTCACTCTGCATGGCCTCCTGCTGCAAGTAGAGAAGCAATCAGCAGTTAAACAGCTCTAGTCCCTTTATAACTGGCCACTAGAGAGACAGTGGGGAATAAGACTATGGCTTTATGGTACATTGGTGGCAGGTCAATAGAGTAAGCTGAAGTAGATGGCTGGGAAAGTAGCAAGGAGCCCTTCCTTCAGTAGGAAGAGGCTAGAGAACCCACTGCCAATTAATGACTAAGGGAGACCTCCTTCTGTTCTGGCATTAATTTAAACCATTAGGTGTTTGGAGTTTATCTCAGCAGAGTAAAAATCATCTTTCAGACAAGATACGTGCTTTGCAGGAAACTGTGTGTATGCTCTCAAAAGCTACTCCTGCTGTCATGCATCCTTCCTCACAAGTGTTCTCAGGACAACAGGATGTCCCTTCGCATCAGGAGACAGCTCCTCATCCTGCTGTGAAGTAGTTAATCTCCATGGGAAGCTCCTAGGCCTCTCACCATCCCTGCTCAGAGAATAATGACACTCGGTGTTTGCAGCCACCTCTTGTTTTTGTCAATGCCCAGCCAGCCTCATCTAACATTTATAGAGTCTGGATTCTCCTCAGATCTCATTGACTATGTGTCAGTCACTACCCGCAGCACGCTGTACTGCAGAACCCAGCCCAGCTCACAGCAGCGACGTCCTTCACTACTCATTCTGCTGGATCGTATCTGACTGCGGGAAGGAGGAGGGAGAAAACAACCCTGGCCTGCGTGTATATATTCATGTCCTTATGGGCAAGTGCTCTTTGCAGAGGCCTGTGTTTGCCTCTGTGTGTATGCCCTTGTCAGTGCTCAGGTCCAGGTGGGTGGATGTGTTGGGGTAAGTGCTTTAGCACGTTTGAGTCTCTACAGAGCCTACATATCCCTGCACACATCTTTGGAGAGGTTTCTGGCTCCATTTGTCATGTACCAGCCTGAAATGACAGTGTGGCCCAGCTGAAAAGACACATAACGGCAAGACAGCTGACCTACGGGGTAATCTCAAGTAACTTACTTCCCTGTTTGAAAGCACGATGATACTTGTCTGCTTCTGTAAAGAGACTGACCATCTTATAACAAATGGAAAAATAATTCATCAGGTAGTATCCCATGAAGACTATCTGAGCCACCTCCGGCAGAGACTGTTAAACCCTTAGACAGATTGGCAAGGGAACGACCACGTTAGCAGGAGCTGAGATCTGAGCGCGGAAATGCAAAATGGCCTAGTGGGAAAGCTGCTAGCCTAGAAATCAGGAGATCTGGGTTCTGGTTTTATCTTTTCCACCAATCTGATATACACTTTTGAGCAAACTACAACTCCTCTGCTTCCCTTATAACTCTTTTTTATATATACCACCTAAGCTCACTAGGGTCAGGGACTACTTCTGATTGTATCTGACACAAAAAGTTTCAGAACTCTATCAGAGACTCCGGTAACACTGCTAAAAAGTAAAACCTACTAATATTAATCACCACCCACACCCTAAGGTGACCTTTACAGCTTAGAATGGGTGCAGATTAGCAAACTACAGCGCAGAGATCCTGCAACAGCTTTGTGTACCACGCTGTGGATTTCACCGCAGGAGCTGAATTTTTATACAAACATATGACCCAAACAACACACAAGAAGATACTGTTGCTGAAGATTCAAAGGTGGAAGCTTCAGAAAGCATGTTTGCATGCACCCACACACAGATTCTCTCCTACACCTTTGCTTTTCACAGTTAGTGACAACAGAGATTATTCCTTGCTGGAAATATGTGGCATTGTTGACATTTAAAAAAAAGCAAAACAGGCCTTTGCTTTGCTTGAACAGCACAGGCTTTCTTGATCAGCTGTCTGAGGTGCCTCATCTGTACAAAGCATTTAAACCTGTCTAACATCAAAAAGTAAAGTAAGACAAGTCACTTTGATGCTCCAGAGCACATGCCTAACATGATTATTGCAGAATCTTCCTGGTGATAATAGAATTATGCAAAAGAGGCCTTGACCCATTAATGCTTTTACCTTTCTTAGGATTTCTCTCCCCCTTCCTTTTTTCCTGAGAAGCAGAACTGCTTGCTCAGGTACAGCAACTGAACAAAAAGGTGGAATAAGCAAAGTGGAAGAGGTACCTTCTCCACCTTGTCATCTCGCCCCACTCCACCTTACCCCAGTAGATTACACGCTCTAGCAGTTGCAGGTTAGGCAACTGGATATATGCTGTACTGGAAAAGCTGTATGACTGGACATGGGCATATCCCCCCGTCAGAGAGATGCTGTGAATGCAGGATGGAAAAGCATGGCATGTGTTATCATTGGCAGTCCTGCACCTAAGACACATTGGAGAGAAGGAGCATTTAAAAAAAAAAAAAAAGCACTTGCTGCAAACCTCTCTAATGGAAAGAAGAAATATACACCAGTGACTGCAGCAGTTTTACACCAAGTAGCATAGCTCTGGAGTAACACTGTAGTATACCCAATATTTTGTGCCTTAAAGCTGGAACTAATATCTCCTGGATCTCAGTCATGAAGAAGCGCTTTCCCTCCATTTTCTAGGAAAAGCTGATGATTTCAGATAAAGGAGTTTTCTGGCAAGATAGTCTGAGTTTCTCACCCACTCAGGGAAGTTGTAAGTAAACAGGTTTTGGTGTTTCTTGCAGTTTTCTTACTAAAAATGCCTTAATGTTGCACAAGGTCTGCTTAATATCACAACACAGAGGTCCAGGCATGTGTAGTTATCTAAAAGCAATAGAACAATAAAGAAGAAAAAGGGATGTTACCTCCTCTGTGCCCTGCTTAGACTGAATTACAGCTGAAAATAAAGAAAGGTTCAGATGCTGACAATGCAGAAAGCTTACAGAATCTTAGGAAGAGGTCTCCTTTCTAGTCAAAGGACTGCAAAGCTTGCCCAGGCTCTTCCTTCCACCTTTTAACTGTCTTGTCTGTTTAAAATAATGCATGCTAGGGAATGGACTGAGACACTATTATTGAAGCCTTGTCCTGCCAGAGGGTAAACAGAATCCAGTGCACGAATTCTTATCTAAGTTTGTACATACAGTGGGTGATTTTAGGCCAAAAAACTCCTACCAAGAGATCAGCTGACTGTCTTGGCTCAAGTTCAGGTCTGCAAAGGGCTGGCAAAGGGAAAGCATGCTCCCTATGTATTTTGTTTGCTCTAAGCATGGTTCACTGATTCCTACTTGCAATCTGTCCTGAATTGAAAATGTACAATTAGTTTGTTCCAGGGAACATGAGTCCAACACATTAAGGCTCAGACCTGAATCCAAACTCCAAACTTACCCAAGAGCAGATATGTTTCCATCTGGAGTTTTGGTCCAAGCTTTTCTCTTGCTTCTTACTCATGTTGTTTGAGCGTGTTCCTAAATGTCCCATCCTAAATCAGTACCTATTTATGTTAGGCCAAATGAATCACAAGAGACAGTCCTTTCCCCAAAGCTCTCATTATCTAAATTAACAAGTATGTTATTATATTCCCTGTGTGCAGCAAGCAGCATTAGGATACAGTTAAATAACTTGCCCAAGGTTACACAGCCAGCTCTTTCCAGAGCTGGGTACTAAAGCCAGTTGCTTGACTGTTAAGCTCCGTGCTTTATCTTATTCCTCAAGAGGAAAAGAGCAAGCCCAGATCTGACCATTCCCCTGGGTAGGAAAGCTTCTGGAGTATCTATTTGAAACAAAGACTTACTTTCCCTCTTTTCCTGTCTAAAATAGAAAAAGGACCGAGACCTTATTCCCAAGCTTCAGGGATCTGTTAATTGGCTCCCTAGTAAAATTACAGAGACTCAGCTGCCTGATAATGATTGTAAATGACAGAGACTATCAGGTTTACCTTGTGATGTCCCTGGGGAGCTTGCAGTTAGTTTAGTCTGAACTCTGCGTCAGCTGTTTGGGTTCCTTTCTTCTCGGCATGTGGTATCTGGACTCAAGCTGCAGTCTTTCAAACCTAATTAGTGTTAGGGGAAAGAGGGGGGGAGGGGGAACCAAAACCAACAGCAACACTCTGCTCGTTCCCTCAACTAACTTTGTAACTTACAGGCAGGACCTGATTTATGGTACGTGTTTATTGGGATTTTTTGCCTGAGTTTTTGTTTCTTTTCATGCGTATCAAACCAGCATCTTCAGTTCTGGCTGCAAGAAAACTGAATTTTAGTGTGCTGAAGTCTCTGAAGTTTGAGAAGTTCAGTAGAGAATCTCTAAACCAAATGGAGTCATTGTGTTAGTATATAGTTGGGTATGTTCTGTGCAGCGCTCAGCAGAAAGTGAAGTTTTTGCCCTTTTCCTTGCAGAGAAAGCATTTTACTCTCTGACACCTTTGCTGTTAAAGCTTAACAATATCATTTTCAGTAATAACTTCACATTGTTTAGCCAAATTCAAACTGCCACCCCGAGAAATAAGAACACAGACAATTTATTTTAGTGGTCTTAATAACTTGTACAATTTTTTATTTGCCGGGCATTTCACAATCTCTCGTAACTTTGGCATGAAGGTGTCTGTACTACCCATTTTCTTGCTTGGTAACCAGCTTCCATTCCACATCACAGGTCAGCTGTTGTTGCAATGTTGAACGGAACAACACAGAACAGCTGATCTGTAGACAGGATCTTCAAATCACTGGCAGGCCGAGCAATCACAAATCTGAAAAAGCAGTAGCACATGAGATTCGGGCTACTTTGTGAGGCCTTTGAACTGAGTGTTTGGGACAGACAGAAAGCTGTAGGGTTTTTTTGCAATGACTGACTGCATGTGCAGAATTCTCTGGAATGATGAGACAATATACAGAGGCTTTAACTTTACCTAGGAATGGGAAACATATATTTTAAATGAAGCTAATTAGTCTCTGGATCAGCTGCGGAAAGATGTGGTTAATTTTTTGATTGCTCAAAAGTCTTTAAATCAAGACTAAATGTCTTTCTAGGAGATCTGAAGCTCAAGCAGTCACTGAAATCTTGAAATTGAAAGAATCAGTGAGTAGAACAGGTTAGATGAGAAGGTTCCCTCTGCCTGCAAACTCTCTGAAATCCCTGCCCTCAGCAACGTTGCTAACTTCATGCTCCAGCAGCTCTCTAATGCAGAAGGCTCACTTGTAAAGATAAATCACATCTTAAGTGAATATAAGGGAATCTCATACAAGCGCCAGTAAGCACCGTGTTCAGACCACACACCAGTTTGCCTCAAATAGCCCTAGCTATCTACAAGAATGCCTAAATCCAAGACAAAAATAAGTAATTCAGGTTGCCTATAACAGATGCCTAACTTCAAAGTCACGACTACTGTCTTCTGACTTATGGTACAATTTGAGATAAAGTATACTTGCCTATTCTTGTATGGATTGGGTTCTTCCATCAGGCGGTAGAGCCCAAAGCAGAGTATCCCAAACAAGTCTAAAGCTCTGCAGTAAATGTCTCCAAAGCAGTCCTCCTGCTATAAAAGAAGCAAAATCACTCTTATCTCTAAGGCACCAAAGTGGACAATCCAGCCCAATACTAAATCACTTATTTAGCCAACTATCATCACTAGTCACTACTTTTAGTATCGTAATATTTGGCAAGAAAGGAAGGGAAAAAAACCACTGGTCCCCCACAAGATGAGAATCTAGTATAAAATAAGGCTATCTTATGCCTTTGCCTCTACAAAATATAGCTCAAGCTACATGGTGAGATTCAGCTGGATGAAACTAAACTTTAAGGAATGACAAACCAAAAGTACAGAAGCAAGGATCAACGTGTAGCCCATGAAGCACAACTCAGCGATGTAACTCACCATAACACCCGTTAGCAACCTCTTGGACAGTGGCAAGAGTGCCAGTTTGCATCTGACTTGGGGGGCATTTGGGATCATATTGTCGGGACTTCTGTGCAGTCTGCTGCCCTCTTCCAACAGCTGTTCCCCCAATGCTGGGCTTGTCCCACTAGTCACCAAAGTCTGCAGCAGAGCCAAGATGCGATGGTTGTAGTATGTCTGGAAAGGAAGAGACAATGAAAAGTCAAAGACAGAAGAGCATGCCTTGGAAAGGAAAACCAAGTTTTCCAGTGAGAACCTAGAGAAAGTGATCAGGCAGACACTTTGGAGTTTTTCTGTATACTTAAAGTAGTCCTTAATTATGTTTAAAGTTTTCTGACAATATTTATGCATCAGCACCTACTTAGCCCGTTTTGGCTTCAAAGAGCATTCAGAAGATTCCACCTTGGCTCTTATAATAGAATGCACTAAGCTGTGTCTGAATGGATTTTCAATGGCACAAATGGAGTGGCTGTGGGTGTGCGCACGCGAGTGTGTGTAAGAAAACTGGGTGGCAGCTCTGATGTCACCTGAATAGGAGCACACTGTGCAAGGTAAGGCTGGGGAGCACAACTGCCCTGACCAGCCCTACAGGGTGCAGGTGCAGCAGGAAACTCTGTCCTTTTAGTTGTCACATTGTTCTGAAAACCTCTCTCTGTGCCCTTATCTCAGTAGTTTTGGGGAGAAAATTACCATGGTTCAAACTCAGATCTAAGGCAAAAAAAGGCCTAGAGTCTCTCTCTCTCTTTTTTTTTTAAAAAAATCTAAAAATGTTTCCTCTGCCTGCAGTGCATCAAATAACTTATTTTCCACCCTTTCTCAAAAAGCTCATTTCTTACATAGAACTACTTTATGGAATCTGCCACCTGCATTTGCTTGAGTAAAGAAACTAAACAAGCTGCAGAGAAGGAATGGTGTTACTAAATCCACGTTAAACTCAAATCCGCTTAAGAACATCTGACCATATTGTCGGGCAAACGGGTATAATGCTGTTAGAGTAATTCTCAGTCTTTTAAAGGAAGGAGCTATAGTCCAGGGTTATCCAGGAGTGATACAGCTTCGGGGGAATCTGCACTTTACATATTTAACAGAAGCGTGCTGAGCTCTTTAACATATCATTGCTGTATTTTTTGACATCAAAAGGATTGCATTTCCATACTTGGATGAATTAATAGGATTTGCATGTCACCCTCATTCTGTACTTTCTTTGCCGAGTTACACTGCAGGAATTTGAAAGGCGGGGAAACTATAGAGGTGTGCATGTGTGTGTGTGTGCGTACTCAGGAAATAACACACTGCATTTAGAATAGGTCTTGAAGCTGACATTAAAGGAGCAACATTTCTGTAATATGCCTGTGAGATGTTACCTTCTTTGCCAGTTGATGTTTGGTTAGAGCTTCAGACAAGCAGATTTCCTGGGAACACCTCTGCATACAAAGGCAAGGCTAGAAACCTTCTCCCATCACCAAGAAGTTGCCTAGTCCCACTGACTCTGTGCTGCTACAAAGCTTCTAAAACTGGTCCTGCATAGCTTAGGAACCCACAACTAGATCAGGAAGGGAATTCAGGGCTCAATAGAGCACCTGAGCCATAATGATCGTGCTCATTGAATTGTTTTCTCCCTATTGAGACCCCAAGGATCATGTTGAAGCAAATGCCAGGTCTGCTTCAAGCTTCCAAAGGGTAACACTTCACTTTAGAGACCACATTCTACCTTTCAGATTCTTCTGCCAGTCTCCTTTCAAGCTAAAAGAATACACCACTCCTGCTCTGAGTGTCTTGAGAAATTTCAACGTATATTCACAGTGACAGCAGAAGGAGGTGATACTGGACTGCAGAAGGCTCCTTTCCTTTTCTTCTCCAGTTCACACATCTTCTCCCGCATACTGCAATTGCTAAGCAATATTGTGTTTCTCTCAGTCTTCACTGTATTTACAGAATGACTGAATCCAACCTAAGGTGCCCCTCTACTTTAAAGCAGAGTTGAGTGCTGATCATTCCTGGACAGACTTGGAATCTTATGCTTGAGTGAAATTTTATCCTTTAAGACAGGTCATGCTATGTCTTGAGTTACTTTTACACTTGACACTAGCAGTCATTAATTACCATCTGGCTGATTGACATATCAGTGAGTAGCAGCAATATAATACTTTCCCTAACACTGAAGCCTTCTCAAAAAGGCATAACTGGACTTGACATGCTTCTTTTGGACTGCTTATCCCTTGGAGAGATTTGTTTTGTATTTATTCACTTTCTGTGAAACTGCCACCCAAGCACTATCCCCTTGGACATGAGCTGAGAGCAAGGAACTTGACTGCCGCATGGGGAATCAGGGTGGAGAGGAAGAAAGGGGCTTTCAGAAAAAAGAGAAGGCAGTTTTGGAAATGCCAGCTCATGAGCTGAACTGCTGTTTTGCTGCCAAAATGCTGGCTTAACTCTGCCAAAGTGTGACCCACATGTGTGTCACCACTGACAGTATCACTCAGTTTTGACAGCAACTTAAAATGATTACGTCACCAGGGTGGGATCACCACATTCCCTCTGTTCTTGCAGTTGTGGTGCAATGTATCCCACCTTCATGATGCAAATGTTTTTAAAAGAACACACTGCCTACAGAGAATCAAAATACACACTTCTTTTAAAATCTGATGTGGTCTTGCGGATCAGCAGTGGCCCACATATGTGGAATTTGTTTTATACCTTTGCAGAAAACAGCCACTGGGAGATTCCTATTGAGTTCACTAGATTTTTCCATCCAAACGTCTAGTGAATTTCTGCCTAGGTGCCAGATGGACAGATGAGAAGAGTTAAATGTTCCATTTATCCCCATGCCTGCTATGGTAAAGCAATGGTAGTGCAAGCTCGCTGTTCCCTACCTCACTAATGCACCTCCAGCCAGGATTGTAAAACTCCTTTCTACATGAACAGGTAAGAATTCAGAGTCCACATAATCTTCTCAGCCTTTGGCATCAGTGCTGGAACTTCCACCAAGAGGCCAGCTGGTGTCAAATGCAACTTTGGCTTCAGTGACTGCAGCTCCCTTGGAGGGACTGATTGTAACATCGTGTTGTCAAAAAGTAAATAAATCAGGCTGGCTTTAAATACCTTTTGTGGCCTGACAATATTTTGGAGCTGGGAATGGGAGGAACTTACGAAAGCACTCTAAAAGTTTCTCCAAATAAGTCTATGTGTGTATCAACAACAGGGAGAGTTGCTGCTAACAGCACATATAGAGACACATCTATTTTGGAGCTGATAGCTGCCTTTTAGTGCATGGAACCCACTACCCCAAGAAATCACAGAGGCCCACTGATTAGCAAATTGCTCGAATAGGAATAGACATGTATAATTCTCAGGGCACCGTGTAACTAATCACATCACTGATTTCTCCAACGTTTCTTGTGCCTCTCTCTGACACACATGGCCTTGACCATTGTTAAGGATAGATTAAGTGGGTTTACCCTGGCTGGTAATCACTTTGTTACACACCGATGCCACTAAATTTGACAGGACATGATACATCAACATACCATAGACAAAAGAGAATTCAAGAAGCTATCTGAGAAGATAGTTCCTGTGGCAGGACCAGTGGTGAAAAGCTGATCTTGGTCTGGAATCTCAGAATTCCCGCTGAGAGCCTGATTAATGAACTGGGCATTTGGTGAAGACTCTATTGGAAAAGCAAAGAAGAAAGAAGAAACATCTTAGCAAAAGAGAGGAGCCATCTAGAATCAGAAACAAAAGTTAATAAATCCAGTTTGCCGTTCTGTGGCCAGCTCCAGCCAGAGCATGCAGCATTAGTAAAGAAAACAAAATATTCAGTGCTGCTAACTGATTGGGCAATGGCAGACAAAAGACAGACCATCCTAAAACTTAAGTTTTAAGATATCAGATTACAATTAATTTACCTGCTTGGACAAAGAAAGGAAAAAATCTTATTGCATTTCTTCCCCTCATTTTTGTGAATGAACAGAAATACAATTACTATTTCTATTGGCTTAAATTGGGGTGACAGGGTCCCTTTCACAGCTGTCCTACTGTTACAGGGATCTTCACTAGTTTCTCAACCTTATTCTTGCCGGCTGAGATAGTCTTGCAGAATTTGCCCTACTCTGAAAGTGATTCCTCCTTAACTTTTTTTTCTGTTTTCAGGGAACTGCCTAAGTACAGCTAGGCAGGAGGCCGCTGCTGTGCTACTGAACATGCTAGGTATGTCCTGGCACTCTAGCACTACCAGTAAGAATGCTGATGAATGGCAGCAGCACAGCAGGAGACTGAGAGGAATTGAGATCAAGAACCCATATCTTCCCATTAAAAAACAGAGAGTGAGCACAACTAACTCCATGTGAGTAATGACTGATTTCTATTATGTCCCCTTGGGTCAGGAAGCATTTGAGTGCATCATTTTTAAAGATGACTAAAACTAGCCAGAATCACAATACTATTAATGTCTCCTGTTGTCTTGCAGTGTTGGTGTCATCCTTCAGCCATGTATTCTCAATACAGATATTTCACCCACCCTGTATTTTAGAGTTGGCCCTGCATCTGGCATTAATCAGTATGACTCCACTGACTAGCTTATACAGTCTGGGTATGAAAAGCATCGTCTCGCAGCCACAATAAGGGATCCACTTTATTTCTCCACACCATTCCCTTTCTCCTTTACATATTTGCAGAATTCTTATTTCTTTACAGATCACTTTGCTATTTCTCTCCCAGATCTCTGTCTCCTTATGGCAAGGGTTTCTAGAATCCATTGTTTCTGAGGAATAAGCATTTCTAACATGCCTCTGAGCCCACTGACCAACTCACAAATTCAGAAGGATGCTCAACACATTGAACTGTGCTCAGCTTGGTGGATCTGGGCCTGCAGAAACCCCATGCAAAGTTTGCCATTTAACAGGCCTTGCATCAGCCTGATATGAAGTGGTCAGTTTAGCATTTATTTTTCTGTGCTTCTCACCACTGGGCAAGGAGAAGCAGCAGCAGCATGTCAGAGCATGATGCCAACACACAACTCTCCTGCTCTTCAAGGCAAAATTCATATCCAGCCTCCTTTAGAGTGCACGCCCTCAGCTAATTCTGTCAACTCTGCCCCTGACTATGTGCCCATAGCTAAGTAGGTGCTAGAGAACAGCACACCTTTGGGACCATGGCACACCTCTGGGACTCAGGTGGCTCTGGTGTGCCATCCTGGTCACAAAGAAACTACGGCAGAGGCAAGTCAAGCTTGGCAGTTCTGGCTCTGTTGAGATAGCACATTGCTTCCTGTGCCCGTCAAGATTAATTGCAAAGCTCCTACTGACTTCAGCGGTGACAACTTCAACTGAAGGTACGAAGGATCTTAGCTTCTCTTGCAGCAGGTTTTGAGCAGCGACAGTGTATTTTATTGCTGGCTTTGGCATGTCATACACACCAAATGATACAGATGACCCTTGGTCAACACTCAGTCTGCTGTGAAATAAGAAATTGCCTAGAATGAGCAAGGCCCTTACAACTTAAGGCACATGAGTATTACCACTCTCAGGTTGTTTCTAGAGATAGGCACAAAAGTGAACACTTGTCTAGATCAGGGTCTACCAGAGCAACTTACAGGAAGCTTATTCAATCACAAGAAAGCTCCAGCTGTTTTTGATTAGCTGTTTTTGTGCTTCCAGGTTTTAAGTTCTTGGGTTTATTTTGCTTCCTAGCCCATCCCTGTAACTCTGAACATATTTCTATGCTGTTCAAGACTACAGCAGGGGCAGGCATCCATGTGCTAAGGGACTGGGCTCGATTCATTATTTTGTCAAAGATCTGACATGACTAAAATCCAAGTCATGTCAACAGATTGCAGATGTTTTCCCCTCCACTGACACACCACATCCTGGAGGGAAATCACAGGGGTGCAATGCCTGTCTGAAGATGTTAGCTTGACTGCACAATATCTTCTCAGAGGAGCTGGGCCTCAGTAGCCAGCTCAAAACATTTCTGAGACTTTTGGACACAGCAGAAATAAAAGCCTAAACCATAGCACAAGATATCCAAATATCACTCTGGGAAATTCAAGAGTTCTGAAATTACTCAGGAGGAGGCATCATTATCTTATCATTATTTTGTGCCTTTTTTTTTTTTTTGGAGCAGCTCCTCAGTGTTTTAGTCTAAGGAGCACACAGGACTGAATAACCTATTCAGGTGTTTAACTGCTTCTGGGACACAGCTCATCAGGTGCAAGTTTTGACTAAGCAGTACACTAGAACTTCATATAAATAAAATATTGCTAGTGTCTGCTACAGGCCAAGGCTTCTCACTAGCCCTGTTCCAGCTGCATACCTGGTGAGGACTGGAAAGCATGGACCCCGCATGTGCTGAGCCCACATAGCATGTACAAGCATTGCATCAAAAAGAAAGAAAGAAAAAAAAAAAAGAAAAAAAAAAGTCTGAGTGAGTCAGAGGCCAGTCATGATGCCTAGGAACATGCTATGCTGATTTGATGGGTACATACTTGTGTCAGCACTTTAAATGGAGCTAAACATTCATGTCCCTTGGGACTGGCAGCCCCGCCACAGCACTCTGACGTGACACTGTCTGCTATGTTACTAGTAATCACTTAATCAGTGCACGTATTCCTAATTAAAAGATCCAGTTTGTAACCATCAGGAGATGAAGACAAAGATAGCCAAGAGCAGCATGAAAGAACCCCCTGAGTTACCTCAGTTCTGAATGTAGGTTAGAGAGGCTGAGCCTTGTGGAATGAGGACAAAGGTGTTTGGGGTCTGGAGTAAAATGCCTGCACTCTGTCCACTTCGGTGTGTGTGCAGACCCATCCAAGTACTGTACCCCAAGCAGTCACTGCACAACGCATTGTACTGCAGATTGTTTGGAACAGGCTCTGTTCTTTCATGGCCGCTTGTATAAATGAGGAAGCCTGCAGCTACCCTCATAATCCAGAAGAGGACGGAACCACCACCAGTGTTTCAGAAAGCGGAGGGCTGGAACAGAGAGAATTAGGCCTTGATTCACCCCATTTTGTTGTGGGATGAAAACTGGGCATACAGTCTCTCTCAGGGCTTTCTAAAATCATCAGCGAGAGGAAAGTATGGCCAAAGGGCAAGTTAGATTTCTTCTGGGCAGAATTGCCTTTGGCGGTGCCTCTTTCTCCACTGAAAATAAGGGTAAACCACGCAAATACGCTTCTGATTTATCTACCTTAGTGAAGTATGTTAGGATAGGTGAGATGAATGCAGGCCGTGTTACTAGAGCTCAGATCTCCAGAGATCCACTCCAGTAGAAAAAACCCAAGGACATTATCTTTCTCCTAAATGGATGCTTTGGAGTTTTGCTACACATAGAGACCTTTGTAGCACTTTGTTATATTTATTCTCCTGATAAACCATCCTGACTCCTTCAAAGCCAGTGAATTAACATCTAAGTCAAACCTTTTAATGTTCCTTGGACATGTAGTGCTTGTCGCTTTCTGCCTGTGAATTCTAAAAAGGGCCTGGGGTAAATAAATAATGCAGCATGCATATTGCTTCTGTGAAATTTGTTCCTAAAGAATAACTTACTCAGCTCTGTAGTGATGGGGATCCTTTTATAACATGGCTGTGATTGATTCCCCAATGCTTTTGCTCTGAAAACAGCATCTGTAGAAACAGTCAATAACAACATGAGGAGAGAGGCAAGTTAGCAGAAGCAGAAAGGAAAAAAAAAAACCCAAAGAAGAAAGAAACCAAGGCACAATGGTTCAGACTGACAAATGCAGGAAATCTCTTACCTATGCCTAAAAATGTCATTGTCATGCAAAAATCCCAAAGCATTTCCTATATTTAGAAAGTTTCTTGCCTTGGTTTGCTTTTCCAAGGCTCACTTTATTCACTCAGAGCTTCAAAGGATTAAAAAAGAAAAGCTCTCCTGGGAGCTGCTTATTGACATCATAACTAAAATATAATTACCCTCTGTGGAACAGCAGTGCTGGTTACAGTGTTGTTTGGCACAAAGCCCCCTCTAAGCCAATTTGCACTCAGGGGGCTTTTGAGGGAGGTGGTTGGGTTTTTTCCTTCCCCTTTGAGAAGGCTGTACATAAATAGATGGGACGTGCTGTAGGAACGAAGGCAAAAGCATATACCATAATTTTTTTAAAACCTGGAAACAAAAAGACTTAAAAGACAAATCCAGAAATTCCTAGAAGCATGTGTCCTTATTTCTTCCCAGTCCTCACCAGCTAGCTGATTTAGTAGAAGCAGTCCCAATGTGAAGTCTGCTTTGTGTTTTGATCACATCCAATCTTGTGTCCCTTACCATTGTGTCTAAATTCTTCCTTCGCTACCTAGCACAGTAACTGGGTAACTAAGTATGAATACTACTACTTATTGCACAAGATAGTATCGAAGCCAAAATGATGGAATCTGAACTCCACTGAAGATTTTGCTAGATATGGAACTTCTTCCAGTTCAGGTGCTGTATAATGGATCCTCCCTGCTCAGAGGAGCATGTGAACATTGGAGATCAGAGATCCTAAGAGGGTCCTAGATGGACTGTTGCTATAATCAACAATCTCTGAGGTTAGGCAATAGACTGCCCAAAAGCCTCATTAGAGATGTCAGGCACCACGATCCCTCAAAACAGCAGAAAAAATCCTTCCCAAATATAGCAAGGCATCTCTGAATGCATGCTAGTGGCAGTAACTAAATACCTGAAATGAATCACTGCCTTTGTTGTACCCTTCCATCTACTGTACTGGTTGATATGAATATATGTCTAATCATTGCCTGGATACCTTTTCCTTATGTCAATATTTTTGCTATGAAACAGTACACAGTGCTCTACCTGGAATTTTACAAACTGGCAGGGTGCTATTACAAAAGATTACTTAATTGTAGATTACTACTGTACATTTGAATTTCAGTATCTTATTAAGTTGTCAGACCTAATTACCATTATATGTTTAGATTATGCCACAGATTATTTAGTTCGGTACCTAGGTTTGCCAACCTGTTTGCTTTGTGACATGACAGGGTGATAATTACAGCATTACTGGAAAACCTAGATTTTTCCATGGGAAAGACTAGTAGTCCTTGGCATCAGCAGTGACCCTAGTAAATGCTCATTCTTGCAAGTGTAAGTAATGTTTACCTCTGTGTGGGTCTGGTTCTCTAAGACCTGTCAATTCTCTACCGCATGAGAGAGGTAATATGCAGAACAGGCCTGGGTTTGTTGGGTGTGAAATGCTCACAGCAAAATCTAAAACCACAGGAAATGCAATTGATTTGGGCTTTGTTACAATCTCCAGACTGAGACTATGCCTGCTGCAATGCTTACCAAAGGACCTGAACTGTTAAGGGAGCTCAGGGCCTTCCATCCAGATAACTGTTTTCCACTATGGTTAGGATGCAAAACGCTATAGCTTTGTGTACAGCAACGCTCAGGATGAGAAAGCATTTGGATGGGCAGGGTAGCTGGATATCCAGCCAAGTCATCTTCTGTCCCATCAGCAATGGCAACTACTAAATAAGAAACGTCAGCCTCTGCCTTTTCTTTTAAAATCAGGTAATAGTTGCATTTAGAAAGCTCTCCCAACTATTCTTCTGTCTTTTCCTACCTGCTTTCTCTCCTGACTACTAACATTAATTGAGGCTAGGTTTCTTGGATCCAAGTTTTGAATCTAACTTTACCCTTCTCCTTCAAAAAACTAGGTCGTAACCCAGAGGACTGCCGTACTTTTTTATCAGTGAAAATTTTGTTTTCTCAGAGATGCATTCCTATAAAATGACAGTGGCAGGAGGGAGAGCAGAGACTGAAACAGTGGGAGTGGGGACATGTACATTCTGTTTCCACTCTGGGCACCTTGATCCAAAACTTGGTGGCAGCACCCTATGAGTAATTTAGTATCCTACAAGAACACACATCTGTAATGTGTCTAGAGACCTTCAGAGGCAATGACAAAAATTGTAAGACATAGCCTTAATCTTGCAGTTGAATCTGAAGGAGCTTCTGGTATGAGAATCCTAACTTAAGATTTTGGTCCTATAATTATGACTAACTATGGCAGCAAAGAAGAAAACGAGCTAGCTTTTTTCGCAATGCATCTAATGAAACTATAAGGAGAGAGAGCTTATTTTTACAGTAGCAGATTTAATGGCTGACTTGAGGAAGAAGTGAAACTTGTGTCTTAGCCTTATTTTGCAAATATATCTTTATTCATCGATGATGACATCCTGTAACCGAACACTGCTTTTCTGTCTGCAGAAAACACTGTAAATCTGAGGAATAGCCTTAACTGAGTAGCCAAAGATTTATTAGACTGGAATTGTAGTCAGCTTATGGAGCAACAATTCACTAACATCTGAGCTAGGCAATAGGTGCCTTATAAATATGCAAAGTGAAATACCTAAAATGGATAAATAAGGGTGGGTTTAGAAACACAGTATTTTGTCAACTAGAGTAAGACAATGCTATTATAGTAAATGGTGATAGAATCTATCATCTCTAGTCTGAATCAATCTTTCAGAAATAACTGATCACAGTAATGGGTAATAACAAGAATAATTTACATTTGTGTATTGCTACATTGTGAGCTTGAATTTATCTGGCTTTAAACAAGCCTGGGAAATAAATATTGTTAGGGGGCTCTATGCTGAGGTACAGCATGCCTCTAGTAGCTGCCAGGGATGCACAGCAAAGGAGTAAGTGAAAAGAAGCAGCTTTGACATCATGACCCCTTGCTTGATCCTGCCCCTTCTGAAAGCCAGAAAAGAAACCCAGAAGCACTGATTTCCATTCCCCTGTTCTAATGTCTACACCATACTTTACCCAGGTTCTTGACAGAGGATCAAGCTATCCTGATTTCTGCTCATACCTGAAAGAAGGCGTTGTGTATTTGGTCTGGTTCTGATATGCTGAAACACGATGTTAGCTGTAATACACAAAAAGCCTTGTGCCTGCATGTCTCTGCTCTAACTTTTCTATTAGCCTCCTTCTGCACTCTGTATTCAGAAATCCTTTTGACACTGTTCTCAGGGACCTTGTAACTACAGAACTTTATTATGTTTGTTCCAGTATGATTGAATAAAGTTTTCTCTTACGTCTCATGATAGCAAGGATGCTGAACAGATTTAAATCTGCAAGATCCATTTTTTCTGATGCAACTCAACACGTGCCCATCTTCCCAAGGCAAATGGGGGAAAACTGTATACTTGTGGATTGAAAAAAGAAAAAAAAAGACTTTGAGTATGCAGGTGGTGATGGTTCTGACAGTGATATGCCTGGTAAATTGCCTAACCAGCCATGCCTCAGCTTACCCAACTGATCATACCTATGTCAGAATTAGGTCCCTGAGGTCTTCTGCTGGAAGAACACAAAGCAAGCCAAAAGCTACCAGCTCCAAGAGAAACAGTATGAACTCTGTAAGGCAGCTGGGGAAGGTTTTGATGAACAGATGCTCACATTTCTATTTTCCATACGCACATTGTAGTTCAGAGTTCTGCACTCCATGTACTACAATTTTGAGTGATAAAACAAAAAAAGCTGGAGGGGAGTAGGACAGTGAATGATAGGATGAAATATCCTTTTTGCTCTGAGTCTCTCTCTTTTCCATATATAGGTATAAAGATGCAGTAGGTACAGTATCTATATCTGTCACTATAGGTAGAGATATGTAAATTTTATATATAAAAGTATGTACTATTTACTTCCTCTCTATGCACAATCAATAGAGTTCCATACATCCTTATATTTATGTAGCAATAAATACATTAGATAAGAATAATCTATTCAAGTCACAATTACCTCTTACTCAAATATACCTTATAAATAATTTGTCTTCTGTTCTGCTTGTATACACCGTATATTGATATAGTCTAGTTATTAAAAAAACCCCTGTCTCTGCCTCACTCTAATCTTTTCTTTGGCACAGCCATTGTTTTAAAAGCCTAGAATGATAATAAAGTATAGGGAAAACACTTAGGAGAGCCATCCATTTCTCAGCCCGTCTTCAGTTAATTAATACTCCACATTCTCAAGAGGAAGACAAATCTTAGCTCCTTCGCCAAATTAAGGGAGGAAGAGACGCAATAAATACTCTGCTGGGCTGAAGTTGGTTTTGCTTCCATTGCATTTCTGAGCTACAAGCTCTGTTTGTCTGGGAACAGAGCACCCACCCTATCAAGCCTCAAGGGAAAGGTATTGTTTTTCTCTTTTTGAAGGATGGAAGGGGCGACCTCACATGTGCTTTTGCAAATAATACAGCTGTTACCAACACTGGTTACCATTTACCTCTCCAGCCATGGTGTCTTTACAGGAAACCTTGAAGCTTCACTCAGAATTTGCAGGAGGAACTGGCATATTTCCAGGAGCAATGCTGGCTTATCACTCCTTCCTTCGCATACCTTTAGCTACAGAAACTGGACTAGGCTGTACAGCTGGCTATGCTAAAATGGACTTCTGGCCCTTTTAACTTACATATTTATATTTGGAAGAGACAAGCTGTGGCTCAGACTAGTGACAAGTGACCCCTTCATTCTTCCCTCCTTCAGCTTCCATTGTTGTTGCATCAGCATGCTCACAGGCAAAAGGAAGCATGCTTACCTAGGGGAGCTGAGCTGGACTTACCCTGCACGGATCGAATGTTCAGAGTGGCAAGAATGCTTTCCGTGTCCACCAGGGAAGAATTGCTTGAAGCAGTGATGTTGGAAGACAGGATGGCGCATGCAGCACAATCCTGGACATTAACTGCCCTCAGATCTGCACAGGAGAGCGCACTACCCTGATAAAACCAAAGAAATAGTGATCAGGAGAAGTGTGAGCAAGTTGAAGATGAAGGACCTTTAAGGGTGAAAGGTGAACATAGAATTTGTTTCAAACTCAGCTGGCACAAATGTGTTTTGGAAACATCTCCAAAATTTGAGCAACTTTGGAAATGGGGAAGTGTCCAATAAATTGCAAGTCTAGACATGTGAATGTGAATTTTCTTCTCTGACAATCAGGATAAGCTTCTCAGGGCTTCTGCAGGAAACCAGAGAGTACCGAGACTCCCTCAGAAGAAACTAAATATTTAAGAAGGTAAAGTTTTTCAACAACATCTTGGATTCAAGCTCAAGTCTAGACCCTGGGGTAATTTTCGTCCTTTTTGAATCTGAATTGTGCTATTATCAAGAAGTTTTAAAATGTATTTAGAAATGTGCATGAGAGCTAGAGAAAGGAAGGAAGAAGACAAGAGAATATGCGAAAAATTCTTACTGAGAATAACCACAGCTTTGGAAAGTTCTGAATAAATTTCCATTCTCTTTGCAGATATTCCAAAGACCCGAGAAAAACAATGTCTTTCAACTCATGGCAAACGAAGTTACTTGCTCTTAAAGGCATCACAAAGTCCTGCAGCCCAATCAGTGGTGAGTTTCCATCGCCAAAGACGCAGACCAAAATATGATCCTTCAGGTTTGGTGCTGCTTGGTCCTTGCAACTCTAAATTTAAAACAGAATTTTGCTAAACCAGCTTCTAGGTTTATTTTAGATTTTTCTCTTCATTTAGAAAGACTTAAACCACTTCTTAGCTATGTAACATCTATGAGTAGAATGAGACTATATATAAAAAAAAGTATGTCCCCTTAAGTATTTGGATTCCAAATCTATTCTACAGCAGTGAAAAATTCATATGTTGGCATAAAACATCAAAAATGTAGAATAAGGCAACAATACTAGTTTTTCACCAGGAGCTTAATAACAACTTTGGCCTGGTGGTTTTTTTCTATATAATTGATGATGTTTCTCAAATGACCTAATTAGTCTGGGAAAACATACTGGGGAGTGGGAATTGCTTAGTGTGGTGCCTCACATTTGGTAGGTTGTATGGCCAAGTCAGCCAACGAGGCTTGTCAGAGCCATTGCATTAATGTCCATATTAACCAACCAGGAACTGTGGGCTCAGTATATCTCTGCAATGTTCAGTCCTTGGCAGTTTTTTCTGAAGAGAAATAAGGGACTTTGTCAGGGAGAAGTTTCCTGATGAGAGATTAGAATCATAACCAAATTAAATGATTGTCTCTAACTAATTAGATTAGTTTAAATTGAATAATGAAACCTTTAGCTGTATTTAATGTAACATGCCTCAAGTCCAACGATTAGTCTGCTGAATGAAGCTAAACAATTAAAAACACAATCTATTTTATAGCTTATTTTATAGGAACAATTGGAAAAACTATTACTGCTGAAATCTGCAGAGGAAATGCTCAATTACAAGACCAACAGGAGCAGTCAGTATAGTGAATGAGCAACAGGGACAGGTAAGCCATTCTGAAGGCACTACAGAAGGACTTAGGCCTTCCTTCCAACCTTGGGCCAAGAAGCTGGCCATATCTGACATTTATTACTTTATTGTTGAGGTCAAGTTAAAAAAAAAAAAATCTCAAATATTTATGACATATCAGACTGATGGTTAAAATTTAAAAAAAAAGATTTAAATTATTTAATAAAGTATACCTTATGTAAAAGCTGGATGACCATATTTGATATGTGTTTAGGTATCCTGTGTTTTGCATGGACGCCAAGGAGAAAATTCTGTAAAGTATATCCGTCTAGCTGTCCATGGTTTCCAAACAAAATGAAATGCTGAAGTGTTACGACAAATCCCATAGGAGTATATTTGCACATTTAAGCACCTAAACAACTTTAAAAACGTAACTTTTAAAAACCCAAAGCACAGTCTGGGATTCTGTCAAGCACCCAACTCACTCCCAAAAATGCATCTTAGACTCCCAGGCCTTTGAGGGCTTGCCTGCCCCAGAAATGTGATTGCAAAAGAAGATACTGCAGGAACATGAAGTTCAATATGCACTGACTTCCTCTGTGGACATTCTTAATCCTCATAAAGAGCTCCTTGCATGGTCTAGCTTAGCTACACAAAACCGCTCAGTACAAAACAGAAGTGGCACATGGGGAGTTAGGACATATTAGCAGTTGTAAGCATTTTCCTCATGTTAACCCACCTGTAAGATCTTTTCAAAACATCACTCTTCAATTCACAGAGCTGAGCTTCCAGTCCTATTGGGATATTTGCCCGTTTGTAATGACTAATACTATTTTGGAGGTTGCTGGGCAATAGGGTCCTTTTATTTGCTTGGAAGGAAGCTGCAGCATTTCAAGCAGCATGAATTCCAGCCTGCTACAAGTCTCCCAGCTGGCAGAACAGCTTGAACATTCTGTATTTTTGATGAAATCTTTGATCACCTCATTGCAAGATTTGGTTGCCTACTCTCAGCTCTCTGGCAGCTCTGAGCACAACCTGCCATTTCTAGATGGGATTTGTTCTTTTACAGATTAGACACATTAAATAAATAAACCAAACTGTCTTACAGATATCCAGATCAATAATGTCACAGACACAGGGGTCTGGAAACACAACATACAAAATTTTAACATAAAATACATGTCAATCAGATCTTCCTTTGTCCGTCTGCTGAGATTCTCTCCTGAGACAGGGTGCTTGCCCTGCTTTAGATGAACATGGAAGGCATTACTGATCCCTTGTTACCTTGGAGATCTTCCTCTGTTCCCAGGTTACCACCTAAATTACAAGGGAATATGGCCATGAAAGGAGCCTTCAGCTCCCACCACTCCAACAGAGTCTCTATGTGACCCTGGTCAAGACACTTTACCTGCAGCTCACTCTGAAAAAAGGGGTAATGGTAAACCCTCAGTCTCTCCCCTCCAGGGCTGGGTCTGTCTCTTACCTTTGCATATGAAATCAAAGTTAGAAATTGGCTAAGATAACGTTGGTAAGTAAACAGCAGTAATTTAGAGAGTGCTTTGCCCTCCACCCAGATCAATGCATTGAAGCTCCATCTTATTTCTAGGAGAACAAGGAAGAAGATGTGAGGATCCCAAAAGCAAATACCCTACACCTACCAGAAGAGCCTCCCGCAGTGGAACAGCATTACACCAGTGGAACATTCCTGTTAAATCTAGGGTGACTCTGATGTTCTCCTCTCCTTGGCCATCAAAACCCCTAAAACAGAGAGAAACATCTTAGTTACAGAACAACCTCTCAGCAGTTGCAGCTACAGTTTACCCAAGCTGAGATTGCATCTCCAGCTGCTGCTGAGATGCCCTCTTTATCTACATCATAGCTTTCACGTCTCACAGTAGCAAGGAAAAATTAGGATGTTTGAGTCACATATTAACCACAACTATGGGGGGAAAGGGTTGTGTAGTGGAGGAATTCCTTTGTCAATGTCAGCTGAGACAAACATAAGGAAAAATATACTGTGAAGTGTTTCCTTGAATTATTGCATTAGCTGTGATGTTTATAGCTGTTTGGACTTGGTCCCTAGCATTATACGAATTCTTCAGTGAGGACATTCATTGAAGCAATATTTATGTAAACATGGTCTTGATTAAGAGCAAAAAGAAGTCAGCAGGAATTTTCCCCTTGTCTTCAGGGACCTTAAATTAGGCCCATATTGCAGGATATTCTTAGAGGCAAATTTCAAATACGTACCTGTGCCTGCGAGCATTGTTAGTTCAGAAGCAGCAACAAGACCACATGAAATAAGAGCCATTCAATCAGATGCTGATCTGAACATCAAACTGTTTCAAAGGACTGCTAGAAAACAGAATTGTTGGGAAGTCATGTTGAACAAAAAAGTTCACATGTCTCCTCATGGCCCAGGCATGGACAGAAAAAGACCTGGAATCTGTTGGATAAACCATTTGCTCAGCACCATCTCTCTAGCTTTACTGTAGCTAGAGTCAGCCTTAAACAGTTGGCTCAAAGGCAAAGTTTATTTAATCACTCTAACTGAAATCACAGTGATAACTGAAACTTGCCATCTAGGATTATAATACTTACTGCACACAACAGCCTTAGTAGACCTGTAAGACCAGACAAGTGTTTGGTCCTGACATTCTTTTTCATGTCCAATTTGTCCTTATCTTGTCCATGCAGTATTGGGTGAGGTGTGACAGAAAGGAGAGGGGGGATTTTGCTAGGGGAAGGTGTCATTCAATGTGAGGCCTTCAAGGTGGATCTAACTGTGCCCGGTACAGACCAGCTTATGCTGGTACTGCGTTTAGCACTTCTTAGCACAGCAGTGAGGAACCTGAGAATCTGCGCCACTTTTGCAAATGGGGCTGGGGGGTTTGCAGCTTGTGCCAAACTCCACAATGCCATAGCTATACAATTAACCCATACCCATGATAACTAGTTAAAAGTCACAGTCATTTCAATAACTGCAGCATAGCTACAGAGTCTTTCCCATTCCACATGAGAATTGAAAGACCAGGCTGGAATTGTTTTGCAGTTTCTGCTAGCTCCCCTTAGACTAAGGGACTAATAACAAATCCCAGGACTGATTGTATTAGAATAGGTTACTTTGTTCTTCTAAATTAATGTATTTCCAAGTTTTATAAATGTTCACCTATCTTAAAACCAGCACAAGATACAAAAGCCACAAAGGATCTGCTAATAGCATGGACATAAACTGTAACAACTGACTTTTGCCTGGTTGCTCTCCAGTCTCCTCTGGAACATGCTTGTGACATGCTGGGTTTGATTGTAAAGCCAAATCTGGAAGCTGGTCCTTTCCAGTTCTGCAGTGTCTCCTATCTCTGTTCCCTCCATACTACTGCAGGATAAGGGAGAAGGGAGCGGCCTACAGCAGATCCAACTCCTGCACCATCTAACCTTTAATGTGGACAAGTAGCAGATAACGCAAAGCAAGGTGCAAGCTATGCCTGATGGAGAAAAGCGTGGAAGAAATCTTTCCTGCAGGCAAGAAAGGCAGCAAAGAGGTAGAAACAAATCTGTATGCACTGGCTGCTGCACTATTGTGGCTCAAGAGGAGGTAAGAGCAGCAGGCACTGGCAGCTAGAAGCAGCCTGAGGGAAAAGAAAGCAAGGGCAAACAGAAAGCAGTGTGCTCCAGGTGCCAAACGGCTCGTGACAGCTCTGCTCCTACCAAGCCATGAGACTTCCCATCTTTTTCCAGGCCCTTTAGCTGAAGTCCGTCATCTCCAGAAGTTCACAAAGCATAGCCCAAACCACTACAATACCTATGCCTGTTGCTCTCTTCTGCCACTTGCACAGTTCTTACTCTCAGCAGCATTTGCAGCAAGAAGTTTCACAGCCAAACAAGTTGCATGAAACCTTTTTTGATCAGCTTTGAATTACCAAGCCTTCAGCAAAATGGAAGGTCGTTTTGCATCTCTGACAAGGGGCAGGGAGAGGCTTCAAACTAACTCTCCTGGATTTAGCAAGCTAGTACCAAACTGGAGAGAAAGGGATGCATGTACTCCTTTAAATGTCTGCAGTGTCTCTATGCAGCCCTGTGCTAACTGCAAACAATTGCATCTATTAGCCACACATCTCCTCCTCAGATAACGAATCATTAGGCCGGTGACTAAATGGTATTTTGGCAAGTAAGAGACTATCTTCTCACAAGCTCTCTTACTTGACTCAGATTTACCAATCAATCAATGTATGCATCTCCATCATAATAAAGCCATCATCTATATACACAACTTGTCAGAAATGACAACTCCTCATTCTAATATTATGGGAAATATATATGCCTTGGAGGAAACACTTTTTGGATCCCTGAAGTGGGAGATGGAGGGAAAAGACAGCAGAAAACTCACTTCATTGTAACGGCATCTACCTTGCCAAGGCCAAGCACATTCTGATGTAACAAGCCATTCTTTAGTTAAAGATTCCTTCTACCATATAGTCTGAAAGTTACATGATTCTTAGGCAAATCTTCTTAGGCAAAGATTTTCCTGAGAGACTCATAAATCATTCTGCACTGGACTCTGAGAAGCTTGAGGATGAGGGCGCTGGAACTGCCGTGCTGTAGTACCCCAACAGAGAGACAGAAATAGTTTCTGATTAAGCTACAGTCACTGCAGCCGTTAGCTGGTTATCTAGGTCACAAATTGACCGTGCTGTGGGTGCACAGTTATCTGCGTTGGCTCTGCATGAGTCTGCAAAGGGAACAGTTGCGTTCGTATGATGCTGTGCGTTGCCATGTCTGTGTTACCCTTCTTTCTCTATTGAGGTCCTTACCACTTACACTGCACTGAACAGAATATAAAAAAAATCACAAGACCATGTTACCAAAGACCATACAAGTGGAGCTGACTTACAAAAGGTAAGTACGCTAGGTACTCTGGACTGTGGGCATTTCTGAAAATTTAGTCCTAGTGGCTGAACATTTGAAAATACTGTTCCACAGTGTCAGGTGCATAAGCTGCTGGTATAATCGGTCTGTGCCCAACCCACAGACCAACTGAGGCTGTTACAATAACAGCCCACCATTAATTTTGGAGAAAAATTTGGCTTTATACTGCAAGTAACCCTAGTTTAATACCTTATATATCATCCAAAATGGCAGTTTGGTCCAGTGTACCAGAGTTGAGCTGAGAGTGCTACAGCATGGTAAAACATTTCGGTTTTGCCGTTTTCCACAACCATGACCTAATCTAAACCAGTCACCCACGTTTCCATGAATCAAAGTAGATAATGTAGCTCTCAGCTACACTGAAAGATGGTCAGACACATCCAAGATGTTTCAAACTTCATTTGAGGACTAACATAAGTGATTAACAGTTGTCTATAGCATTAGAAGGCAGGGAGTGGAAGTCCTTTTATCAAATTGTTAGCTGCCAACAACTTCCCGCTGACAAGCTATCTTTAAATTCTTCATAATGCCTTTGCAAAGCCCTAAAAAGCTTTGTTGAATCCCTTGCCTGCAGTCTTCTGACATCAGCTCTTCCACTCCTTGTCGTGGGAAAATGTGGCTACAATGAGTCTTAATGTCACGTGTACGCATTGAGGTTTGTGCTCATTTGCTTTGCCTTCTGAGCTCTAAATACAGAATAGCGGCAAATCCTCAGGAATCGGAGCTTATTTGTGTGTCCTAAATTTTTCCCAGAGAGAGATACAGGGGCAGAAGCAGGCTCACAAAGCACCTCAGAACAAAGCAAGGCCTGGGATAGTTGCACCACTGGTCCCCAGAAACCTACACATGTGAGAAATCTGTGCACAAGTCTCCAGAGAGAAAACACCCATCAGTACCTGTGCAATGCAGGCAGGTTGCGCCAGCAGCTGGATCTGGAAAGCCCTGGTCCACCAGCACAAACGCCCTGACGACCTTCCCTTGCCTCTGTACTGCAGCCTTGGGGATGATTTAACACTTGGCATGTGGACTGTTTGGTTCACATCCCATTTGGGAATCCTCTTATTGTTTTTTGAATCACTCCCAGATCTGCACATATGTTAACCTTTTCCTTTAGGGAGGAGTGAAGTTTCACACACACAATGAAAATTGCCTGTGCCTGTGAAGGCTGCTACAAAGCCCCTTTTCTCACTCCCAGGCCCACACTGTGAGAATATGGTGCTTGTCTGGACTTGGCTTATTCATCATCATGGATTATATCAGTCCAATCACAATGCATCAAAGTGCTTTGCCTACCTCACAAGGAACTATGAGGCTTAATTAATTGACACAGAGGTATTACGTGTCATTGCAAAATATTATAATTTAGAGTATTCCATCCAATAATTAACAAATACATCAGGCAACAAGTAAAACCAATCTTAAAAATGAGTAGTTAAATTTTTCTTAATTACATCCACTGAACGAAATCTACCCCTAAGCAATGCACATGTAATCCCAGTGAAGTCAGTATGGTTGTACAGAATACACTAAAATAAAAATAGTCTGTAGTTATCATCTATATTGCAGCAATACTTACAGTCTCCCACTAAGTTTAGGGACTCCTGCTTTACTTAGAGTTGTAAACATGAACAATAAAGGTAAACTAAGTTGAACTGAGAAAACAGCATGGAAAGAGACATGTAGCATTGGGACTTACACAACACAGAAATAGAAAGGCTGATTCCTAGTCTAATAGGCACTGCCTGACAATGCATTTTAAAATGAAGCCAAGATTCTCCAGTAACAGGACTCCAGGTGATGATGCCTTAAGAAGAACTCCTGATACCTGTGCGGCAAAGTCTGAAGAGTTGGCAGCACTGGAGAAATTCAAAATGCATAGGATAACTGGACTGAACTGTCTGAACATCGACCTAGATGCATTAGGGCCTACCTACTTTACTAAAGAAACCTCAGAGTGATATATAAGAAAAGACATCTTCTGCTTTTGTTATCTGCTCTCCATTTCTGCATTCAACCTCCATCCAAATCACCTCCCTCAACCAACACTTTTACTATATAAGGACATGTTGTTCAGCCATAGATATAAACCAGGTGTAATAACTCCAACATTTTTGCAAATTAATATAGCACAGTTATCGTGGGGAAGTTGAATACTACTTCTGCAGGCAGATCTCATGTCTCAGAGCCATTGTTTCTGACAGAAAACAACATCTCACTATTCATAACATCCCTTGTGAAATCTTTGCTGAAGCCTCCTTCTCCCCTTCCAAGTTCACAGGAGGGCTAGATAAAATGCAGCTTCTTCTCCCTGGCATGGACAAGCGTATATGCGTATTTTTGTTCTTCCACTGCTACTTGGGCTGGGCACAGGCTGTATTTTAAAAAACCAAAGCCCGATCCTGCTACCCACACACAGAATAGAGGCTTGCTTTGATTCCAGAAAGGCTGTTCAGAGAGTAAGACAGCAGACAGCTTGAGTAAGGGTGGCAAAATTCAGCTCCTAATTATTAGATTAAACCCTTGAAACAGTTGTCATGTATGAAGGGACCAAGTAGAAGTTGGCAAACAGGAAGGGAAAAAACAAATATTCTCATACTGATAAATAATCTCTGAAGACAACCTTGTCATTTTTTGAGAGCATCTCAACAGTTCCTCTTTTTTTTTTTTTTTTTGGTCACTGCTTATCAAAATTTGCATGGCTAGTTAGTGGGTTAATTTAATTATGAGCAGCATTTATGAACAGCCTGATGGGGGATCTGCAGAGGGCAATAGAATCTGTTCTTGAATTATGAAATTGCACACACTCACACATCTGGAAGCCGTCATGGGACAGATCGCTGTCTTGTAAATGCGTGTTGAGTGTTACAATATTTTACTAAGCACTCCCAATCTGTCAAGGTTTACAGGAGAGTAGAGACTGGGAACATTTGGGATCATTTGTGGCTTAGAGCCATTAGCTACTTCCACCCACTTATTGTGACATTATTAATAGCAAAATAATCTAAAGAGCAGAACTTGGCTTACTCAAGATTTTAGATAATAGAAGTGATTTTCACTAAAGGCTAAAACCAGGAAGCCATGACCCAGCTGAATAATAGACTATGCTGGGTTGCACAGCCTTATTTTTGGCTGAGCTAGTGGTAACTTTGTGCAGTCTCTGTTCCTCAGAGGACTTACCTGCAGACCTATCCTAGCCCTGTTGTTTCAGGTCTGTGTAAGAGGTGGCACATGGTGACACCACCTAAAAAAATCACCAGAGAAGAAAATGCTATGTTATCAGTGTGATGTTGACCATCCCTCACTAACTGCCCTCCTCAACAACTGTTAATGGTAGGAAGGGCGTTAAGCACCACGCACAAGATAGATAAATTTACACTTCATTAAACCATGGACAGTGTAACAAAAGCCATCTGCCAGAAGATGAAAATATGTGAGCTCTACCTCTAGGCTATCCCTAATAAAACTCAAGCTAACTGGCTAAAAATCAATGCCATAATGCTTGCGTGACATCCAGGGATGCTTGTGACTACTGTATCGGCATTGCCAAGAGTAATTCTAAATTCTCCTGGACTCAGAGACAGAGACCAGAATGGCCAATTAGCTACCAAGACTCAAATCATGCAGAAGTCCAATTCTAGCCTGGCACATAGGAATGGGATTTCATCCCGTGAAAAGCAATCACCTGCTGAGGAAATCAGGACTTGGCCTGTGAAAGCAACTTTGTACCAAGTTTCTTCACCTTCTGGAGCCATAGCTCAATGAAAAGATTTGGAAGACTTTGAAACTCCATGGAGATTTTGGCTTCTTGTTAAGCCATTGCATATCTATTCAACTTAAATCCCCATCCAATCATTAAATACGGGTGGTGGTTTTTTTTAATGGGTCATTATGATGTGATTTATGACATTGGTGTAATTGTCAGAATTACTGTGGGTAATTAAAATATGAAATGCATGCTGCCAGAGGCTTCAGTCACTCTCAGCACCCTCATTAAAAATCAGGAGCTGACCAAATTATAAATAGACTGGTTTGCACAAGTTCACAGTGAAAGCTAATTATGAAACTTATCCTTATGCACTCAGAACTCACACCATCAGTCATGCAAATTCTTTAAGTGATTATACTATTGTATAATGTGGAATCGGATTAGCACGTACAGGTGGGTGCAACTCCAGTTACAATGTGCAGTACAACAGTACTTTGCATGGTGAATGTGAATCCCTAAAACTCTTATGCAAGCTTGATGATAGATGTGGGACAAGGGCCTGGGGAAGAGAGAGGTGCTGTATTTTCATGTGAAATATAGAAAAAAAGACTGAGGAATACAGGGAGAGGCTGCAAAGCATAAGGTGCTCTGATCTCTAATGGTAAGTCTCAGAGAAACAAGAGAGGCATGTGAATGCAAGGGAAGAGAGCTTCAGAAAGAAGGTGGAATAAACTTTGCATTAGCGGACTAAATTTGTAAGGAATGGTGACTGGCTAAAATCACAGGGGATTTAGGTGCCAAATACAGTAAGAGTAAATGAAACTGAGGTTAAGAAAAAATTCTATATATAAAGGTGGCCAAAGGCTGGGACTTTGTAGTATTGTGAATTTTTTACTCTTCAGAAGGGAAGGAAAAAAAAATAAATAACTGGACGCCTATATACAAAAATTCAACCAAGAAGTAAATCACTTTTGGAAGAAGAGTCCCGTTAGAGTTACCAGTAACACCTCCAGTGACTTAAAGGTCCAAATGGAGTATGCTTTTGCTTATTACAGGGTTTCAAAAAAAAAAAAAAAAAAGAAAAAAAAGAAAAAGAAAAAATTGACCCCCGCCCTTTCAATGCCAGTAAAATTGGTTTTAACGCAAAGAGACAATGCAGTCTGTACAAAACAAGTTTGGGCAGATTTTGCACACCATGGAAGCTAGGTTTTCCGTGTCAGGAATCCACTAAAATATCTGCTCCATCACAATGATTTGTCAGTCTTATTCGTTGTGCAAGTTTCAGTGAAGATAAGACCTCAGTGTTCCATAAGTGATTCAGCCAGCCTGCACTGACATAACAATTTACTGGGGTCCTTAAAGATCCATTTATACCATGAAGAGTCATGTTCCAAAAATAATACTGATTTATATTTTGTGTACCTGTAAAGATTTTGGGGGCTGGAGATTTGAAGGGAGAAAGTTTGGGGGAAAGTATGCATGGATGATGTCTCCCACCTGAATTTTTTTATGAAGTCAGATAAACCTAACTATCTGTATGTGTATTTATCAGCTTAACTATCATTCTATCCAACCTGTCACCCTGACTCTGACAAGTATTCGTCAAAAATACACAGCAAGAAAAATGGGACTTCCCAACACAAAGTAGAATGCAAAATATTATTGCCTCTTCCTAGAGGAGCTCCCTGCCTAACATCAGTTCATAAACTTCCAGTGTCCAAAATACCTGTTCATCTTCTCTCTTATGCATCCCAAACTCCAGAAATGCCATTTGTGTAGTTCAGGAGGGACTCCTTTTAGAATTCCACCTCTGAAGTGTTTCAGAGGTACCTATAGGCATCCGCACTTTTCCATGTTTCTACAAACCCTCTGAGGTCTGGCTATCGCTGAAACACCCTTTCCATGTCTCTCTCCCATTCTAGCAATAAAAGTAAAGCTGAAGGAACGTGAAACTTGTCTAACTTGTGAGGTTCTTTGCTATGCCAACAGACTGCTACATTTTCCACAGAGCCCCCACCCTGTAGCGTAAATACCAGGTAGTGATCAAAAGCACAATGTGCCTGCTGACAAAAGGGATCTTGCTCACTGTAACAACACTTTCTCCACCTTTATCTATCTCCTTTTTCTTGAGAACACAGTTTTACACTTGTCCTTCATACAAATAACCCGAGGGTGGGAATTATTCAGAAGGCTCGTGTTTGACACCCCATCTGTTCATTTCTGACAGCGATATATAATGTAAGGCTATAAAAACTTGAAAAATAATGCAACATAAAAAGGGATTGACTCGGCTCCAAGAGGCCATAAACGGTAACAAATACCATTGTATGATTTATTTCATGCTGTAATCTTTACAGTAAGTCATCTTTCAGACATTTCCTTGTGACAGGTTTTAATAATATTAATGCCCAGAGCAATCCAAATCATCGCCAATAGACATATTTATCAAGCTGCCAATCCAAGTAAATGAAATTCTATAAGCAATAATGTAACATGTTTAAAGGAAGCTAATAAAACAAGTCAGGAGAGAAATATTACTGCAAAGTATGCTCTCTCTAATCCAGCCCTGGATTTTATACAGCCAAAATGCAAATCTTTCCCTCCATGATTTATCGCTCCAAAAATACCAATGACCTTTTCAGGAGCTCTTGCACAGCCCTTCTCACACATTTATAAAGATTGTGATGCATTCTGCCAGATGAGCTGAGCTGGAGTGCTCAGCATTACTGCCTTGTTTTGCCCTACCTTTGGATTGGGAAGATGATGGGTAGCATCAAAGAGCAGGATCTTAAGTCTTTAAGATTTATTAAAGACTGACAAGCCTTAACATAGGCTTGGCAACTCAGCAGGTATTTACAAGCAATTATCCAGGCACTAGATAAGTTACAATTAACAGGGAGATAAAACTCGGTTCTTTAACCTGGTTTCCCTTTTAATCTAATTCAGTTTCTACTAATCCATTGCTTGGCTAAAGTGACTCTACACCAGGGCAAAAGGGAAGGAGACACTGCAGAGTTGTGTACACATGGAGCCTTGCTCACAAACATTCTTTTATGCCTCACTAGAAACTTAGCAGGAATGAAAAACAAGAGTCAACAATTCAGCAAAACATACACCATTAAATTTGTCATGCCTTAGGCAAGAATGTGTGGAAAAACCATGACTAGTAAAGCAAGTGTATCGATGCAGGGGCTCAGAAGTGCTTGAGGAATCCTAACAGGTCTTTATGTATTCACTTCTGGATGAGCTTTATAGGTATTAGGGTTTTGTTGTACTGGCTTGTGACAACATTTTTTTTTTTAAATGATGCTAATTAAGTTCTCCTGGATATAAAGATCTGCTTATTTTCAGTGGGGGAAACAAAAAGAGAAAGGAAGAAATGTACAAGACTTAATACATGCAATACAATTTGAGATATCTTTCATTAAAATAGTCTAGGACACCAGCTATATTGGCAAGACCTGAACCAAGTATGTTTTGAGTCTTATCCTACTATACTTTACTGAATTTCCTTGGGTTATGGTTTGATTACATTTTTCATTCATTAGCCCATATGCAAATCTTGTCTCAATCTCAGATGCAAATTTCTGTTTAAAAAAAATAATTGGGGTTTAGTTGGCTAATGTCCCAGTAAACACAGATCTTTTCAAAAGACCCTATAAAGGGCAAGAGAGTTAGTATCCAAGTAATTCTAAAAGCACTGCCTGCTGGACGTAGTGGAAGTAATCCCTATTGTATATTCAGAGAACCCTGGAAACGACACTTGCGTTAAAATGTCTGCCTTCTCTGGATCAGATTGCAGTTTACCATCCTAAATCAAATGGAGCAGAGATTTGAACATGGAGCTCCCCTTGGTCACTATCCTAACTATCCTAATTTGGAAGCAAAAGGTCAGTGTAGCTTTTCTATTAGCAGAACACCCCAGGTGGAAAACCTCACCTTAATCTGAAAATGGGCAATTAGATCCAATTCCACTTTTGGTTTAAATAATAAAAAATATTGAGGATTAATTTGAGAACTCCAATGTTATGAAGAGTCAGCCCCAAAGAGCTGTATTTTGCCTTGTGAAGTTTCCTCTATTGTTGGGGATTGGATTGCAGACAAAGGGCATGGGTCTAGTGATCCCTTGTATCAGGAAGGGATGTTTCAGTTAGCTA
>JANZLQ010000052.1:15286015-15333743 GCA_026212715.1 Elanus axillaris
TATCACTCATATTGGGTCGGCTGCATTTCTTCCTCCGCCTTCTCAGGCCCGAACCTATGTCGGGGATCCTCCCCGCACTCTATAACTTTCAATACCTCATTTCACCCTTTCCTACTTCCCTTTGCCTTCGCACTCTTTGTCTGTTCTTTCTATTTAGACTGAGAGCTCTTTAAGGCAGAAACTGCCTTTTACCATGCACATACACAGCATCCAGCCTAACAGGATCCTAGTCCCAGTAGAAGCCTCAAGGCACCGCTATAATACAAATAATAAATACTGCAACTAATAACAACAGTACAGTAAAATGTCCTCCCCAGGGAAGTGCTGGAAGACCAGTCCCTGGTGTCATTTAAAACTAAACACCAGAAAACATACCTGCACTGACTGGATAGAATATAGAGTCTTTATGATATGGTGATGAGGGAGAATCTTGATGGGGATGGGAACAATTATTTACCTGCATATTTGGCTCTTTCTTTAGGGGATTTCAAAATATCTCTTAGTAACATTTTTGTTCCTCACTGCTAAGCAGCCGTAGAGATCTCAGGGAAAATAAATAAATAAATAAGAAATATATAATCCCCAAGGTGTAATCCCGGAGTATGGAAACTCACTTCACTTAAATACCTCCCTCTGGCATAATTGACTTTTCATGTGCGTGTTAATAATGATATTTCAGCAGGTTGTGAGGGCTTGTTCTTCTCTCCCTACCCCCCACCCCCTTTGGTAAATTATGTTATTGGGCACAAAAGAGGGGGAGGGACACATTATAAATCTAATTATGTTTTCGTTTATATTTAACAAGTCAGCACAATCTGGTAGTATGCGCATATGTATTTACTGTGCAGTCCCAATATTTACAGCTGACCTAATCAGTTGTAGGACAGCAGCACTGAGCAACACTTTATTGTCCCGATACCATGTATGTGCTGGGGACAGCTGCTAAGATGCAAAGCTCTCCAGAGGACACCTTAGAGTCCTTGCCTTACTGACATTTGCCTTTGCTGCTGAAGCACAAGACAGGGTTTTGAAGGGAAGGGAGACATCATTTATTGAGCCTATTCACTTCTACAGAGCTGCAAATTGCTCACAAGCAGAAACAAGGCAAGGAATACCAGTTTGTGCATCTCTTCCCCTACTAGGTTCCTGCTTACTCCCTGCAAAATCTAGTGTGATACTGCTAATATGTCCTGTTACCTTCTCTAGTGGATGCTTTGGAAGAGCATAACAGCTTGCTATTACAGACAGCTCAGTATCAGACCACAATACCCTTCCTTATGCTGAATGTAGCAGCTCAGGTTAGGAGGAGTCCCAGTGCAAGTCAACTGGATTGGCAAACTAAGTACACTGTAGATAAGAATATTGCAATTCACACCTTGCCTTAGACAGCAGATGACTATGCTGTGCCACTGGTTTGTAAACCCTGCTGGGAAATAAGATTCCTCTGGCTAGGAAGAATTTAGATGGCCTAGAAAGGACTCCTCTAGCATGCATTACTGATGCTAGAGAAGGGCTGTAGTGTGTTATTTCTCTTGGATCTCCATTCGCTTCAGAGCAAACTTCTTTCAGAGTATACCAGAGTTTGCTACTCTTCCAGGTTGCTGCCAGTGTCACATTACAATTAAATATCTGAGCAAAGAGCAAATCTTGGTGTTGGCTGTTCATGCTCCTACGCCTAGTTGCTCCTGCGTCCACTCCGCTCTCTCAGAAGGAGCCAAATAAAATGCGCTCATGACTCAGCTGTTCAGTGCTGGTATCATTGGGCTTCTGTCTTGAAGGCAGCGAGCACTTTCAGATGTACCAATCCCTTCCTTCTCCTTCACCTTGTTCCTCCATAGTGCTCTCAGGAGTTCACAGCACAGGCTTTGAGTTTGCAGGAGGGTATGAGAAGCTAAGGATTTGGATGCATAGGCATAAGTTCTGTTTTCTGCGCTGTTCAATTGATCAAGATAGGGAGAATCCGTAAAACATCCACTTCAACCACAAACACCACCAATAACAGAATTACTAAAGAGGTGCACCCTGCTGTTCCTACTTTCCACACAAATTTGCAATAAGTCAGTCCAGGAAATGTCTGCTCAGCGTACACACAGCTTTACATTTCTTACCCAGTAACAGAACTCTGAGGTGGAGGAACACCAAGGGACCTTGGCTTTGCAGGCTCTTCGTCTGAAACATGTGATTCTCTACAGAATTTTGGTTTCTCTGAAACAAAGGCAATGAAACAGAATTGGGTTCCTTTTGTATAGCCTTCAGTTGCATTTAGGTTGTGTCAGCAAATGGCTACCATGGCATTTGAGGATTCTGTGGGGGCTTCAGAAATGCTAGACAAAGGAGCTCTGAGTAATTGGTTATTCATACCAACTGCTCAGAAATGCAGCATAGCATTATAGTAATTCCACCTAGCATGCATAAAACAGTCTCAAATATGGCGAGCACTACATACTTAACACACCATTTCATTCCAAAGGGAGTTCCTTCTCTTTGTGAGGTTCTTGGTTTGGAATCCAGAAGCTAAAACTCACATAGAACTGCAGAGTTTTTCCCCCAAAATGGAGGAAACCTTTGCCACTTCTGCAGGTGGAAGCACAGATGAAGGAAGCATACCCTCAACACATAGCCAACACACACTTGTGTGACCTGTAAGACCTTTGCTCTCTCATTTTTCCTGGGAAAGAACAAGATGTGTTCTTGACTAGAGAATCACAACTTACATTTGAAAATGAGGGGGTCCCACAGCTGGTCCTGAAGGGGGGGAGCGGGTTTCTGGCCTGGTCCTGTAGGGAGGGGGAAGTCCAAGGTGCATGGGGGTACTGGGGCTGGGCCTGTCCTTAAAAGTGTCGAGGAGGAGGATCCTGGTCCTGCAGGGGAGAAGGCGTGCTCTGTGTGCTCTAGGAAAACATAGTCCTCCGTACAAGGAAAAAAAAAAAAAAAGCCAGAGGGTAGTAGGTACTTGTACCATCCTTATACTTGTCCTAAGTGACCTGCAATTATTCATGACACTATTCTCTGAGAGTCAAACCATTTTTAACTTCCTCAGTTTCCCATCCGGAAATCAAAATTCAGAAAGGCTAAGTGGCCTAAAGTCCTAGATTGACTCTGAGGAAGCAGATCAAGAAAATGAGCTCAAGTTTCCCAAACCCTGAAGTAGCTGTTTAACAGCTGGAACATCTTTTCTCTGACACTTGATCTAGTCCTTTCTGGGCCATAATCTGAGGTCATGGGCTATTAAGCCCAGCATTATAACACCAGGCAGTGATTTGAGAATGTACAGCGGCACCCTCTGAGATTTTTTAAGAGCACCAGAGCCTACCTACATCTCCTGCTTTTCATGGTGATGTAGCTGGTTCAGGATGCATGATGTTTCTCCTCACACTGCCCTGGTCTGTACCTTTGTTGCTAGTCTGCATTCCTCCCCTTGTCAGCATTTGACAAGAGGTGCAGCAAAGCTCTCCATGTCACATGTGTCTAAACATGTCCAACACATACAGATGGGAAAGGAAAGGTTGGACTCTGGAGGAACATTCAGAGACAAGTATCTTTTTATCTCACAAACTGACAGATGAACCCTCTCACACACCTTTAACTTTCTTGTGATGTCGTAACTATTGCCAAACTGCACTAACCCAGATGAAACAGCTAGCAATTCCAAAAATACCCCTGGAAGAAAAAGGGACAGACATCCCTCTGAATAGGTGATTTGTCAACCTTAAGTTGTAATTGTGCTACACAGGTGTGCTAAAAGCAGGTGCATTTAGCCTTAGTAACAGGATACCAGTTTCTCCACAGCCTTGTGTTCAATGAGGTGGGAGTTGGACGTGGAGAGAGATAGTTCTCTGAGGAGGCTACATGCCACTTGATTCCTCTAGGTCAAGCTTAATAGAACAAGTCAAGTCAGAGAACAAAAATTCAGAACAGCCTGTCTTATGCGGGAACTACTAAGTATCTGAGAGAATTCTCTTACGGACTTCTAAACCAAGATACTTGGCCAAGTCAAGCCTGGGACTGAGCCCAGCTCTGTGATCATAAACTTTCTGGGTTCCTGTGAACAACCTGTGCAGGGCCTGACTGCTCAGGGCAGCTCTGAGGTGCTGCAGAGATGCAGAACAGGGAGAAAAGCTCTCATTTACTTCCACTGCCCAATCAGGTCCTGAAGGGGGGCAGGGTGTCATTGTCTCAAGAAGCCCTATTGCCTCTTAATACATATCTGATGATTTAAAGAAATAATAATCTAATAACAGTAATAGGTTTTTATTAAGTCTGGATGATAAAGGAAAAATAGCCTTTGTTTTCTGTTCTGACTGCACTCCTGTACACCATTTACACTCCTGTTAAAATGACAACAGTAGCTCCTTTGACTAAAGCTCACAATCTGCAAGGCTCCTGTATTAGCTTTTAGATTCACAATGAACTTGCCAACTAAATTTCCTTATATCTATTGCAGGTACTGGAGGCATACTCATCTACACTAGTTGGGGTCTCTTCCATCTAACCTTCCCCTTACTTCCACCACAATGAGTTTGGAGGAATGCAGAATACCACATACCACTTAAACTACATCATATGGAGAGTGGAGGAATGAACCAAAGTGCTTATAATTAAGCTCTGTTTTGCTCTGATACATCCAGAATCCTAGGGGAAACCAATGGCAAGGTCTTTTGCCTGGCAAAGCTCCTGATACACCTCAGGCAGCTACTCTCTCTACAGTATAACTGGTGCAGAACTGCAGGTTTGCGAACAACTGCTTTTTATTAATACACATTTATACTGAAATGTCATCTTGTCCTTTTAAAATCTAAGATTGCCTAGGAAACGAGAAGAAAACCAACCAGGTGGAGAGCTCCTACAGTGTCAATGTCTTTCTATTCATTTGCTACTGACTTTTATTGAGATGTCTTTGCAGTTTATGGAAGTCTCTTTTCTGGGAGGTAACTGGCTTTCAGGGCCTTAGTTACATCTATGCTGATAAGTGTGTTGGACTGAAAATGGGCTCCTGCTTCTCTTTCTACATGACATTACTACATGGAGTCCTCCAGGTGTCAGCATGTTTGTGCTTGTTCACTCAGTCTGGCTGAGCACAGTGTGAATGAGTATTGCCTTTATCTCAAACCATCTGCAGTTCAGAGGCACGTTTTGTAATGTGGCTTGGCTGCCATCTGCTGCTTAAAGGAATTGAAAGTGTTTGAAATACTAGTCCGCATGCATGTGTACATCCACATTTAATGGAAAGCTCCTTCTCGACTCTTGAAAGCAAAGCACCATCTCAATGGAGGGGAGACACTAGAAGAGAAGTTTACAGGACCCTAGAAGAGGTGTACGTTTTGGCCTTAAACGCTTAAAGAAAAGGCAGCAAGCTTCAGTTTGGTGTAGTTACACATAGATTTGAGAGGCTATTCTCTATTTTGATGGAAAACTAACACATAACAAAGCCCCACATCTTCAAAAATGGAGTTTGAGGTGAAAAAGGGATAAGTTGCTCTGCTTAGGGCTAGATGTTACCTATGATTAATCTGTTCTCTCCATCCAGCTAAGATTTGCAGTTCTTGGAGCAAAGACCATTAAGTGTTGCTATACAACTTGTACAACCTCAAAAACTTTCATCTGACTTCATGTTTAAAGTTTTATATTCTTGCAATAGCAAAGATCTAGACACACTTCCTCAGGGAATCCTGACCAAGAATCTAGTACAAACCAGGCACAAAATTCTGTTTTTATGCAGGTGTAGCTGTTTCTTCAGTTATACACATGCTATAGTAATAAGACACATTTGCTTCAATCTCTGAAGTTAAAGAACAGTATTCTGTGATAAACCTGTTAACAAGTGAAAATCCTAAACAAGGTATATTCTGTCCTACTTTTTTTTTTTCCCAAGACGCTTTGACTCCTAAAGAAAAGCATAAATTTGAAGCATTTAAAGTATAATCATAATCTATAAGACTTACTGGTATCATCAGAAAACTCCCTATTTTATCTGGTAAGTGAAGGGCTGTGTATTCCAACCTAACCTTCTAGAGAAATAGTTAATAAAAATACAATTAAGAAAATATTCATTCAGGCATCTTTTTTTTTTTTTAATGAGAAACAGATTTTTAAAAAATTACCTGAGAAAGGTTTTGCGTAGAGTCTGCTTTTACATTGACATTTTTTAATCTGCTCGGGATCCTGTATATCACTGTGACAGGCTTTACAATAGAACTGTGCCCTGGAAAACAAAAGTGAATTAGGCAGAACTGAATTGTGTTTAACTGACGAAAGAATAAATACACTCATCTGCTCTTGAAAGATTTTCTCTTCTAGATCTTTTTTCAACAAAACAGTAATAGGGAATCTTACCTTTTGACTTCTGCCAGGGAATGAGCAATAAAAAAGCCCATTGTATTCTGATGAATCTTTATCTGCCCAGATGGATTGATCAGGATGGTGCTGTATTGAGAAACAATCAAAGGAGTAATCACAGTTTGTCTATCTGGTGACATTTTTCACCTCTGTTGTGAGAATTCAGACTACATGATCATAACAGTTTCCTCTCACCTCACAATCTTACATTATTCCTGTTTGTTATAGCTTCTGTGACTTATGAGAGACACACGAGACATGAAAATGTTAACATGCTTTTTCAATGGCATAAAGGGAATTTACTGTCCACGGAAACCTGGGGGAGGCATGGAAGAACAGGGACTGAAAGTATGTAAATCAGCTTTTGTAAGGATTTCTGCAGTTTATTCAACTCTAAGGCTCCTGAGGATTTGGCAGCTTGGGTTTTTTGTTTTTTTTTTTTTTTTTGTAATTAATTTGCTTAATTGCAAACTTCATAGGAAACAGGTGCTTTCACTTCCAACACATTATTTTTGAACATGTTTAATGTAACAAAATAATTCATAGTTTACTGCAGCCTGGATGGGTCATTTCTCCATGGGGTCACTGAAAATCCCAAATACTCACACTTAAAATAAAAGTTCTGTGCAACTGAAGATACTAAGGTATCTGCTCTAATGCTGAGCTGCTGGGCTGCTTTAAGCACATCTACATTGAATCCCCTGCAGCATCATTAAATTTACCCGTTTCCCCTACAAAGGCCACTCAAAGTACCAGCTCAGTCCAAATTCCTATTGCTTTCAACCCAGTTTTAATGAATATTGGTAGTGTGAATGGCATAGGGAAAGACGACAAAGTTGTTAACACTTTCCTTCCACACAACAGAAGGCCTGGACTCAGCTCCTCCAGATTCATGGCCCAGAGGACAAACAAACTACAAATGACTATAATTATTACTGCAGATACTGTAGCAACATCTAGAGGTCCCACTTTTAGAAGAGGTATCTGTTCTGTTCCAACTGTTGTGTAAAAAAAGCAAAAATATAGTCTCTACATCTCAAAGAGCATGCAGCTTCCTTTTCCCTCTTGTTTTCTCTTTTCATCATTCTATTTTCAGCCAGACAATGTATGAACTCAAGGAAGAATAGTGGACAGTTGTGGACTGTTTACCATTAGTGCTAAGCAACTACATCTACTGACTTCTTTCAGTGTAGAGTTCATTAAACAATTCTGGAAGAAAGCCCCAATGTATTTTCTCACAGCAACGTTTCCCTACAATCCTCTGTTTTCAGAGTTCCTATTCTACAGTTTCATCAAAACAGCCATTTCCTTTATAAAAGTGGAAACAGAAATAATTGCACTCAATAGTCTGCATTTTCTGGGTGATTTCTCAAGCTTTTTAAAGATCTATGGCACTTATTTATTCCGCTTTCTGAACTAGTTCCAGCTTCCCCATTAGGATGTCTTGTATTTCATCATTAGAACAGACAGAGTGTTATCTGGCCCAGGACCAGATCAGCTTCAGAGAGCAAAAGCTGTGCTGCCAGCATTGACAAATTATCCCTTTATGACAATGCTTTATAGAATTTAGGAGCCTCTGTAAACTCATGTGGCTAAAAAAAATGAGGAGGCGTTTCCCTTACCAATGAAAATAAATATGCTTGAGTCACCCCAAATCAGTGAGACCTGTCCTATTTGCAAATGGAATAAAGGTAAGAATGGTGTCTCATCTCCCATCTCTCCTTTGATTATCTGTGAGAAAACAGGAGGCAGAAGAGATTGCTGTATATGGTAAAATTCACGCCAGCACTTAAGTAACCAGGAACAACACCTTGATCCTGTCTCCTAAATGCTGTGCATATGAAGATAAGAGGTGTATAAAACCTGTGCAGGCCCTAGGGTGTGTTTCTTCTGCGTTCTTTGGAAATTGTTAGTCTGGAACTAGTTGACTTCTTACTAGAAGAGAAGTCTGCCGGACAATTACCTCTCCCCTTGACTGCCAAATTTGAGTTCAATTCCCAAGAGGACAAGGTTCAGTTTTACAAAGCACAACCTGGAGAAAGAAAGCAAATCACAGTTGGTCACAATATCTCTGTACTGTGAAAGGACACATCTGGAAGGAAGTAACAGAAAAACAACCACATCTGTACCACATACCGACAAACCTCTATAAAAGTCATGTCTGCAAAATCATTGGAGAGCTGAGAAGTCATTACTTTGTAGTCTTTGTCTTCCAGAAGCATTTTGTCTTTCAAATATTTTCTCTTTGTCTAAAAGAATCAAACATAAAGAGAATGTATTTATTGAAAGGCAAAGCAAGTAGGATATGTAATCTAACACCAGGCTGATACTCTAACACCACATGGTATTAGATCAAAGGCCCTTAGTTATTGGAAGCAGAATGACATCAGCTATATGTTGTCAGAGACAATATCACAGTTGATAAACAACAGATCAGGGAAAGTCTCAACCCTTCTAGACACTTCCAGTTCATGTTATCATCGAAGAACAGGTGTTATTACTGCATATAAATAAAGTTACCGGGAAATTTCATGACTGCAAAGTATTGGGAGCCCATTATTTGAGGAAAGTTACACCTTACTCTGCAATAAAATTAACCTGCCTCCTTAGTTATTCAAATGAGGACTGGTCTTGTGTTGACTTTTACCAATCATAAATACAGTTATTAGAGGTGTGATTTATTGCTGATCTGTGATCTTCTACTCCAGTATAAGGACTTTTTTTTTTCCTTTGGTAGTTGTGTGACTAGGGAAGGGTTGTTTATACCTAGGTAGTTAAAGCAGCAGAACATTCTGCTGCTTACAGCTCCTTCAGGTTTTAGACTGCCACTCACTGTCACAGTATATGCTATTCTCTTAGCATATGAATGCCTTCTACATAAAACTTAATAGGCTACTACAAATGTGTAAAAAAGTGTTGCTTTCCGAATAAAAATTATTTAATGGATTTTGACATAAAAGGCTTTTTTTCAATTTAAAAAGTCTGCTGAGTTTTCATAGTATGCTTAAAAAACCCCTTAAAATACCAGTTTTACTAGCTTTGCCACGTCTGTGAAATATTTGGATTTGAATGAAACAGCATGTGTCAATGAAAAAAACTCTAACAAGCAGCCCAATTCTACATACAACTTCTGCATTGATAAACCCTGTATTTATTTCACCTGATAACCCTTTAGTATACCTAAATTAATTTTGTGAATTAAAAGTCCCTGAAGAGAGAAAGCAGTCTTCTTTTGTGCAGAAGATTAATGTGAAGTATCACGTATAGCCACTAGGTGATAGCAGAACCATGTCCACTGCAGGATAGCAAACCTGAGACTTGTTCAGGCAACCTCATGCCTAAAAGTTCTGTATTTTTATTATTTTATTAAATCTTCTGGTATTGATTTGGAAATATCTGAGTAACTTGTGTACTCTAAAGTTAATACATAGTTTATCAATTTTGCATTGTAGCAAGTACTGATGAGGAAAGACAAATAAAAGGAGGATAAATTTGAATCACCCTCCTTGCAGAGACATGACAGGATTTCTAATTCTCACTGTTCTTGTGTAAATTACCCTGTAAGACCCAACCAAAATAATAAATAAGCCTAAAAGGATACTGAAGAAAAGCATGGTATTAACTGGAAAAGGTACACTGGACTGATTTTTGGCCCATTTTGGGGGGTGTCAAGCAGGAGTGGTTCCGCTGAAGTGCTTTAAGCACATACTCAAATTGTGGATGCCGGATAGAATGGAATCAAACACACAGATGCAGAGAAGCTAACAGGGTCCATACTGTGCAGTAACCAAAGCAGATTTACTGTGATCTCTCAGAGGCAGTGGAGCACCATAAGTTATTGCTTCTGAACCTACAGCAATAGACAAGGTGTTCCTATGTATCAGCTAAATGCAGCAGCATAGCTTGCTATGGGCCGTCCTTTGCTTTGGTACCTCCTTGCACACTGCTGTAAAATGCATCCTTGGGTTCTTTTGTTTCAGCATGCTCTAGATTACTCTTTTCACCACTTGCATTGAATTCAAGTATTAAATTAGAAATAGTCTGTTAGGTTTTCCTGCCTTCTGTGCCAATCTTAGTCCCAGCACGACCAAGACTAGCTTCAAAAGACCTGGCTGCAGCTTCTACTCAGAAGTCAGGCACATACTTCAGAGAAGATGCCACTGGGCTGCTTAGACAAATGAAGGACGTACCTCAGTATCCTCTTTCACTATGAACAAATTGGTTAGGAGGGTAGACAAACCAGGAACAAGGCAGCTTTGTGCTATGAAGCCTAGCTTCAGTTCAGCGAAACAGATGATGCCATCTCCTGTCCTCCAGTCCCAGTTGGGAATGTTTGGCAGGTATACCTGTTTCAGAGTGCAAAAGTGATTACAGATCAGCATAGAGATAGGCAAGGCCACAATGTTATTGTAAAATGACAATTCTTGTCTTTCTTGCCTTCATAATTTTTTTTTTTTCTTAAAATTTGTGCTGGAATATGCTAGCAGATAGCTAAATGGACTTCTCTGGTTCTTTGGGTGGGTTTGGTTTTTTACTTTTCATTTTTTAAACATTAAATGTGCATTTGCTGACAACTTTGACAAAACCAACAAAAAAATCCACAGAGTTATTCTTTATTTTAGGTAATGTTAAAAGGTATTCTAGATAGGTTAGTAACTGGATGAGTAAGAGGGACTGGACAAAGATCCCATTTTTATAAAAGGCAAAGATTTTTGATTCCATAAAGGCCAGAATTTCGACCGTGACAACCTGCATGACACACAAGACAATTGTGATACCTTGTTACAAGATTGAATTATCTGTAAAATTACTCTTGTGTTCGGGTAGTGATTCTTGATAGACAGCACTCTGTACAAAAGATATAATTTCTGATTAATATCTTGGTTCTGGCTAGGGTCTCTCATTTTTCAAGTCAGACTAGTTTACTCTGGCAGACAGTGATTGGAGAGTTGTGACAAAGAACAGCATATGACCCAAAGAACAGTATCTGGGACCTCTACACTTCAAGCATATCCAAGTCCACTATCTGGAGTGGAAGGTAGCCACCATCAAAAGATTTTAAGATAATGGTGCATGGCTTGGACACAGGGTGAAGAATCATACCTGTATCCCACTAAAAGTCTAGAGCTAAGAGAAGCAACAATAATGAATATTATTTGCTTTGTCAATTCCACCCATAAATTTAATTCATAAACTAGTATCCCTACTTTGGTAGATGCGCTACAAGTAGAAAATAAAGGTAATCCAATTTGGAACTTGGACGTCTGGACTGTTTTGGGGGGTGTGATAATTATGCCACCAGATTCACGCAACCCAGCAGTACTAAGGGAGTCCCCAATTTAAGTCTGCCCAGTACGAAGACATGTAGAATTAGCAGGCCTGACAGCAGAGCTGCACCGGCCGGTAGTGTGCAACTCTCTCCAGTGTAAAGGAGCCAGACTCCTCAAATGCTAATATTCAGGGTACTGAAGAAGGTAATTACGCCATATTTAGTAACATTATATTCTGTATGGGGTTACGAGGCTGCACAGCTGCTACCTGTCTCAATCCTTCAACACATCTGATAAAATCATAGCAGAAAGCAGTCAGTTGGCTTTCAGAGTTCTCCAGGCAGAAAAAAAACCTGACAGGACAAATATGTTCCCCTGCCAGCAGCACTATCTGTGTCACTGTTAATATCAATCAGATAGAGGTGAAAGCACTGGAGTATCTCATCCTACCTCATGATATTGGAAGTATCTTCAGTATAAGGTTGTAGAGAGTGAATATCTGCTAGAATGAGACAAGCATTCGCAGAATCCATCTGTAACCCAGGAGAGAAAAGGTAAATCAGGGTTTAACCCCATATGAAGTACTACAATCTCCAATAGCAAGCTGATTTGGTGGCACATGGCTTTAGTTAAAAATTGTGTAAGATCATAAAATCATAGAATCTTTTATGTTGGAAAAGACCTTCAAGATCATACGGTCCAACTGTCAACCATGCCCACTAAACCGTGTCCTGATGTGCCTTGTCTATGAGCTTTTTGAATACCTCCAGTGATGGTGACTGAACCACTTTCCTGGGCAGCCTGTTCCAATGCCTCACAACACTCTGTAAAGAAATTTTTCCTAATATCCAATCTAAACCTCCCCTGCTGCAACTTGAGGCCATTTCCTCTTGTTTTATCACTAGTTACTTGGTAGAAGACACTAATACCCACTTCACTACAACCCCCTTTCAGGTAGTTGTAGAGAGTGATAAGGTCTCCCCTCAGCCTCCTTTTCTCCAAACAGCCCCAGATCCCTCAGCCGCTCCTCATCTCACTTGTGCTCCAGGCCCCTCATCAGCTTCGTTGCCCGTCTCTGGACACGCTCCAGCAACTCGGTGTCTTTCCTGTAGTGAGGGGCCCAAATGAACACAGGACTTGAGGTGTAGCCTCACCAGTGCCAAGTACAGGGGGACAATCACCTCCCTGCTCCTGCTGGCCACAGAACTTCTGATCCAGGCCAGGATGCCATTGGCTTTCTTGGCCACCTGGGCACACCACTGGCTCACATTCAGCCAGCTGTCGACTGGCACCCCCAGGTCTTTCTCTGCCGGGCAGCTTTCCAGCCACTCTTCCCCAAGCCTGTAGCACTGCTACAGGGGTTGCTGTGACCCAAGTGCAGGACCCGGCACTTGGCCTTGGTGGCCTTGTTGAACCTCAAGGTCACCGTGATCCTGTTACTTGGAGTTGTACACATGCCCGAATGTTTCAACAGTGACACAGCTCCAGTCAAACATACAGTATGCAATGCATATTTCTATTTTCAAAAGTGCTGAACATGTGAAATCTTTAAGCTTCTAGTGCTAACATCTTCCTAGAAGAGGTTACAGAATACGCAGCTTTGCTATATTCTTTGCCAGCAAAGCCCAGCCGAAGCACTTCAAGAGTCAAAATTTGGGCAGGTCAGAAGACCTCTGTCTCAGTCATCTAATGAGTATTAGGGCTGTGTAATAAAGTCATTAACAACAACAACAAAATGTTTCATTTATGGTGGAGGTTTTGTAGTCTGCTGGGAACTGGGTGGAGATTACCACTGTATTTCAAATAGGATACTAACAAATAGAAACCACACTAAAGTTAAAGCCAGTGGTGGTTTTTTGTTTGTTGGTAGTGTTTGTTTTGGTTTTTTTCCCTTTAATCCAGGTCCATTCTTTCTGCTTCTGTTGGAATATTTTGCTGAGTCTTCAATATCTCAAAACACAAGGTCTCTTCTTTTCTGGACATCCATGAATGAGACACAAATATGATGCACACTGTAAAGATGAGCTAACTAAGGTTTATTCCAATTATTTAAATACAATTTCCAGAAATGCTGCACTCCATAATATTCCTCTTTTAAAAGCAGATGATCACAGTTTGGCTTTCCCCTTTATTTATCCTGTTTCGATGCTTGAAAAATTTATAGCCTGAAAAGTCTGTTATGCCTGACTCCCATATTCTCAGTTCCCATGAGCGATATGTTGGTATGCAAAAGGTACCAATAAAATAAGCGGAGCTCCTTGAAGTGTAAATCTTGACATGAATTGAGTAAATGCAGCTCAAGCATCCTTTCATAAGGGACAAGATTTTCACGAGGTTGGCTTATCTACAAGAAAGGGCAAATGATGAAGTTCTTACCCCAACTCTCTTCAGATCTTCGGAGTTTAATGCAGAGCCATAAAAGAAAGTTGTGTAGGCTGAATAGCATTTGAACACAGCTTCCAGCTCTAGACTAGGAAGAGACCTATTCAATACAAACAGCAACGGGGGGTGGGGGGGAATCCATCAATCTCTTATAATTACATTCTCTGCAAGTCTCCATTTCTCAGAGAAGCTATTTGCCATAACTACTTGCTGTTTAAAAAAAGCTACAGGGATTTTGGCAGCTCAGTTAAAGTACATAGTTTAGATTTTAATGAAAACAAGCTTTTATAAAACTTAACAGTCATGGAAATGTTTCCTGGATTTTTCCTGTCTTCTGCTATTGCCATTAATTTTTCATGAGTATCATTCCACAGCCATCCATGCAACTCTAATTTTACAGCTCACTGTTACTCCACAAGAGTCGGGGAATGATACTTCCTAGGGCTTGATTCTGCATTCTCTTTTCAAATGAAACTGCTGAACTTCAACTTTCTCTCCAACTCAAGTGTTATTTTCCAATTCAATTTATGCAAACTGTATCTACCCAGGAACTTCTGTAACATTCTCTTCTACATAAGCTATACAATACATTATCAAGATATTCCTATATTGATCCCAGTAATGAAGCATGCAAGGTAGGTATCCAATCTTGATTTAAAGACAGGAGTCGGAAAATCCACCCATTCTCTAAGCATTTTGTTTCAGTGATTATTAATCACTTCTCACTTCCAAAAATGCACGCCTTGCTTCTTACTTGAGTTTGCTTGACTTTACACTTTAGTTATTAGCTTTTGTTATGCCTATATTTTCCAGATTAAAGAAGATTTTTAAACTGGTTGTGAAGCTACTTAGGCACTTCAATTGAGCCAAACTCCTTATCCTCTTCCTGTTATGCTAAACAGACTGAACTCTTCATCTCTTCCTCTAAAGCACTTTTTCCTGTCTTTGAACCATTCCTGTACCTCATTTCCATGCATCCTCAATTGAACAGCTCTCTCAAAATGTCATGGTATTTCAAAAGAGATGCTTATAATATTCTGCTCACCTCTTGCCCCACGTCCACTGCATTCCAAGGTAAAATTGTGTTTGTGCTCCCAGCAATCACCTCCTTCTGAAGGTTCTGCTTTCAGAAACATGTCTAATAGCTTCAGCTAGGCAGAAGGAGGGGATCTGACAGGACAGTTGAAATGCCTATTTCTGGCACATTAAAGTGGCTTCACTTTCCTCCCTTTGCCATATGCCAGCATGACCAAGTGGAAGTTACAAATTTTCTCCCCAGCATGAAAAAAATGCATAAGAAATTGAGACAGCTGACATTTATTTGATTGCCAGACATGGCAAGACTTAAAGTCAGGTGTATCTGGCAAAGCTAGCTTACTATGGAATTTACAGGGAGACATTTTTTTTCCCCAGTTGATCACAACAGAAGACATTTTATCATGAACATTCCAGCATGAAAGCTTCATTGCTACAATTTGTTTTGTAACTTCTGTTAATTTGTTACACAGCATTACTTTCCTTTACTTTCAAATCTCCTACATTTCCCCTAAGTGTTCACAGAATCAAAGTGAAATATCTCAGAGAAATAACGATACTTACTCTCCCAGAAAAAGGATTTCTGTGCAAACATTTCCCTTGTCCCGAAGCAAAAAGTCTTGTAGGAATGTAGTGACACTCTCCAGAGTGATATTACCACAGACAACAATATAGCTACAGGAAGAGATCAAGCAAGATTTATTACTTTGAAAATAGTAGATTGGTTGTTACAAAGCTGACATTGTATGAAACTACACACCTGCTTGTAGTATATTAATCACAATAATGCAGAAGATAGCTTGTGTCTTTGGTTTGATGGACATTTCATCCATTGTGACTACATACTTCAGGTGTTATTTTGGAAAGGAAGAGGAACTGTAAGTTTAGAAGCAGTGAATTGTAGACAGTCCAAAAACAGAGTCACAGAAGGAACTTTGTAAGACCTGGTTAAAGCTGTACCTACCCAGTCCTGTGAGCAGCAAGCTCCCCCAACCCCAAACTCGAAACCGCTACAAAACCAAACTACACCTACAAAACCCAAAATACCATAGCACCCCCACCAATGAAACAGGTCTTTTCAATCTCTAAGTTAGGCTATCATGTCAGCTAGCTTCTCTGCCTTTGAAAATAAAGCCCATGCTGAATAGTGCTGTCAACAAGGTTTATTCAGACAGTCTTGAGGTAAGGCTCAAACAAGAGTAAGTTTCAGGGTCTCATTTAAGATACTACAGGAAGCTTTATTTAGCTTCTTATTTCTTCTGAGCTGGTTCCCAGCTTAGTCACTGACCTGATTTTTATTTTCCAAAGACAAACAGCAACCATACTTACTTTTTCCCACTCACCACTTCATAGGAGGATTTGTAATTTTTATGGCTTTCAACAATTTCCACAACTTCAGGGATAAAGTTTGCAAACAGTACCTAAGACATCAAGAAAAATCATCTTTCTCAGAGCCAATTCTGTCTCTCCTAACCATGATAAATTAATTTGTGAGAATTTAAATTATGTGGAACAACAGTAAGAAATTTACTTCCGATGCCTAAAATCATTGGCAGGAATGTACAACTGTATGATGTAGTGACAATGGATTTATGCCATTGATAGCTTGGATTAATTTTGTCCAGTGTTTTGGCTCTAGCCTGTATTTGCAGGCACAGGAAGAAATACTAGAAGCCCTGCCAGCTCTTAGAAAATTTCTCTATAGCAATGCCAGTAAATAATTGTCAAACCTCTTCTTTGCTCATAGATATTTAATCCCTACTGCATCCCTGCTAAGATCAAATTTTTGGTGACACTGCTGTTCACTGGCTGTCCCTAGCTGCCATTTTCAGAAAAGAAATATAAGTTCCTTACCAAACCACCAATAATGAAGAAAATAATGAAGGTTCGACCCAGCATTGTTTGAACCACTACATCACCATAACCAACAGTGGACATAGTCATCATCAATAGGTACATGCATTTGAAATAGCTGAGGGACTGGGAATTTGCAGGCTGAACCCAAGGATCTCCATGGTTTTCTACCTGCCGAGGGGCAGGAAAAGAGAAAAGAAGAGAGAAGGTTATATTTGTTTTAGTTTCAGTCCATCTCCAATTCACAATTATTTCATTAAAAAATTAGCCCTATTTCACTTATTGCAGAAGTGATTCATCACCAGGGAGGGCAGAGCAGAAGGGTATTGCATCAGTGCAACCACATCTGATAACATGCAAGTAAAATACACTGGCTTGAGTCATGCTTTGTCTTGGTACAACAAATCCATTTTCTCCCAAGAGAATGCTGCATTTGTTAGGAAAAAACATATACCCAAAGCTCACATGACAATACTGATTTAAGATGACAAGAAAGGATGTGTAGCTGATGATACATACCAGGTGAATAAATCCTGCAGCTGTGAGCCATGTGCTGATAAATACAGCAAAGAGCTTGGAGAGCTTGATTGAGTAACTGGAGATAGAAAGGGAAAATTCCCATGACATTTAAAATGTAACGTTCTTTACCAGAGTTAAAATTTCCTACAAGACCCTATTCCACTCAATAAAACTCTTGTCTAGTGAGTGTAAGATTACATACGAAGGATTTAGGATTAGAAAACTTTTCCTACATCCAGCCCTTTCTGTCACAGGCAACATGTCAAATAATCCCATTTTTGACATTTATCAATCTCTAAAACCTTTTAAGACTTCTTGCATTTATGATTTCCACTAATTTCCCCACCGCCAGAGTGTCACTGAGCTGATAGTTATAAAAAAATTTGTAATTTCCAGTGCAACATTATTGATAGTAGGGTTTTTTTTCCATATGCAACACTAGTATTTTCCTTTATTACCCGAGTCGGCCAACATGCACATGTCGGGGAGAATGTTAGGCTTCTAAGTGTACTCAGCAAGGCTTTAACTTACTTGGTCTTTGTGATCCTGAGGAACTGCAGTATTCGTGGAAGTTCTAACAACCTAAGTGCTCTCAAAAAACGCAAACCTGCAGAAAAGTGAGAAGCCAGAGGAGAAGAAAAAAATCTGTCTAGAAGTGGAGTGTTTCCACATATTCAGACATGCTTAAATATGCATGCTTTGTTTTCCACGTATTTATAGTGGATCCTACCTCAAACTTGGCAACACTGCTCAGTATTCAGAGCCTTTATGTCACTGGATTTCCACCTATGTGCTCAAAGGAGGCCTTGAATTATGAGACAAAATAAGAATTGCAATTCCTTTGATCTGTAACCTGAAGGCTTAAGTGACATACAGTTCCCCTAGACTGTAGACCTCAGAGCACGCAAGACAGCCATTCACAAAAATCAAGGTACCATCTTTGCTTCCCTGCTGGGTAACTCCTCATCCGGTTGATCAAGTACAGGGATTGTTGAAATACTAAAAACCAGGTGGACAGATAAAGAGAATGGAGACAGACCTGGGTAAATTACAAGTGCCTCAAAAATAAAGGAGTTTTTGCTGACAATGCATAATTTTGCTCCCAAAGAACAGTTTTCACATTGATGGTCAAAGCCTCCACAAATCAAAATAAATTTGAAGGGAGTCTTGATGTAAGATGCTGGACAACATGGATGGAAAGCAAGATCTCCAAGTCTTACTTACCAAGCCAATTCCTCTTTAAATAATAGGAAACAAAAACCGGAGGGATCGTGAAGAAATCCACAAGAGAATTCAGCTCAAGCCAGAACTTCAGCTTGTCATCTGCTGCCACAAACTAAAGATGAATAACATCAAAAGTATCAGTGCTGTGTGATCATGGGTCTCATCAGAGCAAGATGGCAGATCTCTGAGGAGACCCATTTTTGCAGTCTACTTCCTTCTTTATTGTTTTAGCTTCTGCAGACACCCCCTTAACATTCCTGGTTTGTTTCAGAAAGGCTTGGGCTGGAGCCCCCCAAAAAACAAAATGGGTTGGATCCAAAGGTATAACTGTCCTCTCTTTCTCTCCTTCTTTCTCACCTGCCCCTTTTGTCTTTTTTTTAGGGTGTCGTTCTCTGTGGTACTGCCGTATCAGTAATAATGAATAATAAAATGAAAGGGCATGCAAGACCCCATCCTCATTACATCGATCTGTAACAGGGATTATCCTGTTTTCTAATTACTTAGACAAAAATTTTGATGTCAAAAGCTACAATCAAAATGTATTTCACACCAGTGCAACTAATGTCATTTTAACAACAGATGGCACACAGCTATACAGTTTGTTCAAGAGAAGCTGAAGAGAGACCTGACTAATTCATTCAGTGGTTTAAAGACATGGAGAAAGACAGACAAGGCTAACGTGTGAGCTGGGAAACGTTGCAGAAATGCTGGAAATAACCAGATTCCAAAGGGAGAAAATAAAGTAATTACAAGAAAAGTTGAAAAACCAGAGTGGCTCTAAGTTAAGCTAAGGTAATCAAACATTATACTACAGAGTACCTGCTATCCACAAAGGTAAACTGCTCCCAAATATAGTTCATTTTTAACTCAGCTTTCCCAGAAAATGTACTTACCCGTAACCCAAAGTAAAGGAGGAAGAAAGCGTTGAAGCCTGTATCTACATAAAGGATGCTGCCTGGAAAGGAGATCTTGAATTCCTCTGCTCTAAATGGGAAATAGGCATCACAGCCAGTGGAGGGGAGGGCAAAAAAAGAAAACAAAAAAACCAATAGAGTGGCTATAAAGTGGCATTTGGTTTGGGTTTTTATTATAAAATAAACACTAAACCAAAATTTAAATGTATTCACAATTTTGTGTAATTTAAATCTCTACTTCCTCAGTGAGTTAGGCAGAATAAATCGCTGTTAATAGCAGGTTGTCATTAGCATTAGCAAGCATGTTAAAACATGACGTTATTTATCTATCATGCAAATACACTGGAAAGATTGGGTTTCATATATTTATAGAGTGCTTATGCAACTCTTTCTGTTGACTTCTTCAGGAAAACTGTTCACCCCTCTCTTGTGGACGAGTATATTCTTCTGTATTCAGCTTAATCAGCAGAACAGAGAGCTCCTGTAGCTGTTTCTCACTGAACCCCTTCTGAACATGGCCGCCTAACTGCCAAGGGAGTAGCTGAAGCACTGAGTAGTTTCCATCAAAGTCTGCCAGGTTAGCTTACAACGCCAACTGAAATTTTCTAGGCCAGCCTCACTGACCTTGCATGAAGTAGGCTTACAGAGCGCTCAGACAAAGTGTAACAGTGCAGACTGATGCAAGTGGTAAAATCTGGCAGTAGAAAGCTGTGGGAATAAGCTTTTCCCACTGGTACCACCTGGTCCAACAACAGATGTTTGACTGCACCTGAAAAGATTACAGGCCACATTCGCACACTCACTTGCTGACATATTGCCTACATCAGGCTGACAGCAAGCTAGGTGCATCAACTATGAGCCATGTGAGGCACCTCTTCCTCCACCCATGCAGGGGATACTTTGAAAGCAGAAACACAACAAAGTGAACTAGTCCCATGGGTCAGCCCAGGTGAACATCTACTCTCACCTACAGCTGTAACACTATTCACGGAAAGAACTCTGTATAAATAGGATTAACTGCCTGTTTATTCCTTAAAAGAACTACTCATTCCCTTTTGAAGCTATTCCTAGATGTTTGTCAGATTTATAATGTCTTGGGATTAAACACAATGTTGGATTGCTCTTGATGTGTAATTCTGCTTCTCAGGTTTACCTCTGCTGACTGAATTCAGTTCAGAGTGCTCCACAGCTTTTATATTCTATTTATTTCATTTTATAATTCCATTTATTTTTTCCAGTGCTGTGCACTAGTCCAAGCAAAGAACTGAGAACAATGCTCTTGTGTATTAAATCAAGGGGGTTTACATATTAACATCTTTTTTACCCTGAGCACATTCTACAAAATATATGTATTCAGGTGAAGACTGGTAGAGGATACAGTGTGCTTTCCTACTCAGTCTTGTTATTTTATTCCCATCAAATTGTTTACCAAAAGCTGGATTTTATAGAAGAGCCCCATTCCCATTTAGGTACCAAAAATAAATGCCCAGACTTTCAAAAGAGCTTTGCATAGTGGGTGGTGAGCTTTATTAATAGTCTAGCATTCTCTAAACATTACAATAGCAATAGCTGGGCTTTGAATATTTTTGAAAATGTCTACACCAAAACGGGTGCCAGACACTTTCAAAAGCTGTAGGATTTGGATATCTGTCCGTCAATTCTTCTGAAAATCCAGCCTTGAAGGTATACACACAAAAAACTTACATACAGTGAAACTTCAACAGCTGTAACAGAAAGATACAAACCACAATTTTTCCTTTCTGGCTGCATTGTGTAGTTTGACACACTACTTGGGCTGCTGCTATGAGGCAGTTATGCCCAAGGTATGCTCTTCTGGCATCTGTAGTCCCTGTAAATTATTGGCATCTTAAAAGAAGGGGGGAGTATGTACCTGATGACAACCCATGGAGCTCAAAGGGGCCTGTCACATATCAGTGCTCATAGGCTGCTCTGGCTCATATTTGTGGCCACAAAACAGCTCTTAGAAAACACATCAGCCTGGCAATTTGTTTCTACAGTTTGTTTAAACAAGCTTTCTGGATAAACATCAGTAATCTACTTACTCAGCAAGATTGACAAAATAGATGATAAGAGCACCAATATTCAGAAGAAACACGAGTATCACCTGAAAACATAGGCATCAAAGAGGACATTATGAGGCTTACTCTGGTAGTAACACAGCTTCCATCTATAACAAGCACACATCTAAAACATCACTTTGTCTGCTTTTCTGTGACTTACAGGAGAGGCGGAAGGAACAAAATACAGTTACCTACACTCTGCAACAATCCCAAGACAGAGATTTCAGTTAGGCATATGCACAATGAACCAAAATCGCAACCAACGTAAGTCAATGCTGTCATGTTAATTTACTACTGATGAGGACTCGATGCAGCTGACCACGTAACTCCAGTTCCCTGGTTGTCATCGTGAAAGGCCAGGGAATCAAACCCATGTCACCCATAGTTGTTCATTCACTTCCAGCCACCAAAATCTAATATACAAAAGAATGCTCAGGTTAAAAAAAAAGCGCTAGTTAGGTTCCATTGAGATGTGTCATTGGCATATCCTTTTTTGGTAGATAAAGACAGCACTCTCAGTCCTTTGGACATGCATTTAAAATAGCAAAAATTATTACCACCAATACTATTATAATCAGTTCCCATTGAAAGAGTAACCCACCAAGCAAGCCATCAGGGCTGAATCACTCAGAAGTGAATCAGTTACCCAGAAGACAGAGACTGTGTAGCCAGATGCAGCAGTCTGCCTACAGCCAGATCTAAGAAAACATCAGATGGTGAGTTTCAGTTATTTTATATAACTTTTCCTGCTTAGGAACTTTCTAGATCACCTTGTCAGGCCAATCATTTATATCAGCAAAAAGCACGACCTAGATAGTATCAACTGCAAAACTCATATATACTTGTTTTATATATGTAAGACATGCTTGTGTCTTCACTTGATGTCCTCATAAGAATGGATACGCCTCACCACCTGCATTAGAAGAGGAAACCTGTGCTAACCAATCTACTTACCAGTACACACCCCATAGACGTTTGAGCTGATAGCATCATTTCTACCTGCGTAGAGAAGACTCTTATCCAGTAGACCGAACTTTGTTTCCTTTTGTGTGGCCACCAGACATCTTTGTCCTGACAGAGAAGCAAATAGATTGTTAACCTTGGCTTTGCCAGATACTGTTTCCCAAGATGGCTAAAGCCAACGTATCCAGCCACCACCAAATCTGAATGGGGATTGAAAGTAAGAGAAGGGTGCAATGTATTTTCCTTCAGCTAAGCTACTAAAAGCTTCAGAAAGCCTTATCTTCCTGGAATTTGCTGAGGGCATGCTGTGCAGACACACAGTGTGATACACAGATGCAGTCTCATTTCTTCCCTACTGGTTACACCAATGAATGTTGATTCACATTACCTTAAAGTGATTGCCTCATAACCTGAGTCTGAAAGGAAGAGTGTGTTCCGTTGCTAATAACACCTCTCTACTAGTCTCCCACCCTTTCCCATCTTATGCCAGGTGTGAATTCATTTTCTTAGTTTTGACCATGTATAACTTTCCCTAGCATATTCCCTCAAATAGCTCAGTTCCAGTGCTCTGTTTTAACATGGCCTGTTACCTCTTTTAATGTATGCCAGTAACAGCCCCACGTAAGACTTAGATTTACTGTATAGCTTCAGATAATTCCGATTAGCTTTTGCTATGAGGTAGGATTCTGTCCTTCTTGCGGCTACAGTTATTATTAACTGTAAAAAATAAGTAACACAGATTATTCAAATGACAGAAAACCTGTAAACACCTACCAGAAAAAGAAAAGAAAAAAAAAAAAAGACCAATACTGCTTGTAATGTGAGATACTGTGCTGGCCTCTCTTCTTTAACACTCAGTTTCTCAAGCACCAGAATCTGTAAAGAGTAACACTTAAGAACAAAACCCCACCTCTACTCAGCAGTCAAAAGAACAGCAGACAATCAGATTAATTTAACATTTTGGCAAACAGAGATGCCTACAGTTTGCCAGCAGCACAGGTGTCCCCTTTATTTTCTGCCCACACATTCCAGGTAAGCTGATGTCAAGCCCTCCCTTGGAAGTGAAAGAGCGAAACAGCCTGCAACAGTTGTTGGAGGCAATGTGAAGCAACACAAGGAAAGAGCTCTTGAGTCCTGCAAGTGACACTGTAACCAGGTACATAAGTGACCTGGATATATCATAAGAACCATCCTGGGTGATATCCTTAGGAGCTATTAATACCTTCTCAAAAATTCCACAATGCACACAGGGAGGACAGGGGTCAAAAGATCATAGATCTTTGGGTGTTGGATTTGTTTTCAGCATGGTTAATCCCAGCCTTGTCCGGTCTGTTAGGACCATGTGAAAAAGGCTATTCTAAAATACTGAAAAACAACTTAAGACAATTTTTCCAATAGTTGCAGTTTACAGAGTGGGGAGTCTGAGAGACAAGCTTGGTCTCTCAAGTGGTCTTAAGAGACAGCTTCACCATGTACAGGTATTCCTCATTTCTGTTATGAACTCTGCCTTGGTGTTTAAATATCTATGTGTATGAGATACTGTGTGTTTGCACACATTAGCTTGTGTGTTTAAGAATCAGAGGTTGTATGCAAATGTGGATTGAAAAGCAAGGATTACAATACTCTTGCGTGTCTTATGTGCATCTGTGTTTATCTACATGTATATGTAGGTGCTGAGGTTTCAGTATGCATACGTTTGTGCAGCTAGTAATATCTGCATGGGAAAAAACTATCTTGTCCCCTCCTCTTACAAGGGGAAAGACAGTAACATCCAAAAGCACTAACCTGCTAAAGTAATCAACTCAAAGATAAAAGAAAACCAAACTTTCCCTGAACATGCCGTGTTCAGTGCACTATAACAGAAGATACTTTCTTAGCACTCCTTCCATACTGAATCTAATTCTTGCATTCTCACATCAACATGCAAAATATGAGCCATCTCAGAAAAATTTTACCCTTACCTTTTTCCTCCAGATCTTCTCTATGCTGAAACGATAAGCATACCTAGCCAACCTGAAAGCCAGTATGGTAAACAGGCCTCCCAAGAAAACAAACAAAGATGGTATAATAAAAGCCAACTGAAAAGACAGTGCACAGGTGAGGTTAAATTTCCCTGCCATATTAGGAATCACTTTGTTCTGCCTTCTTCCTCCTCAGCTACCTTAACTGCTTGGTACTGACCTTCTAGAATACTCATTGCTCTTGTGACATCGCAGTGACCTCAGTGCCAGTGCTATTCATCATGTTGGCACTGGTCAGACTGACAGGCTGGGATACCGAGAGGGACTCCTTCTGCAATGGAGGGATTTGAATGGGGGGTCTGATTTAGAACTATATCTTTTCAGTGACATTACCAAGGTACTTTCTCTCTGGAATATCTAAGTTTATAAAGCTGGCTCTCACTGCATACAGAGTCACTGTATAAACATAAGTTGCTTACTACAGACCTGTGAAGTCTCACACACAGTACTCAAGACTCATCCATTCAGACACTGTTTCATGCTTCCTTTCAAGAGCTGCAACATGCACATACTGCATTCCTTGGGAATCTCTACTCAGCTTTTGGACTGAGTCCTTCTACTGCTCAAAACCAAACACAAGCAAGATGCCCTGGCACTGAAAGAGTAGATGGGATAAGAGCTGCAATAGCAATACAACAGAATAAGTAAAATAAGACTGGTCAGATGAGTCAGACCAAAGATGTATTTAGCCTGGTATTTTGCCTCTGTAATTACCCAGTTGTCAGTGGTGAAATACAGCGTGACCTTTCCCCTGCTGTCTTCATTTCACTGGATCACCCTCTTTCTTTTTCTAATTTAATAAACTTTTCAATCAGAAGAATTTTAACAAGCTAAGTCAGAGTTTCTAATGATATGAAAATAACCAAGCTGGGATAAATGTTCTCTCACGTCCACAGGTGGCAGCATTTCCTTGGAGTTAGGCTACCTTTGCATACCAATATGTAAAATCAATTTGGACACAGAGAAAAACAAAGCAGAACAGCCCAGCAAGCCATCTCCCAGAAACTGCCCAGTAAAAGCAACAGCTCACATTGTACCACGCAGGTCTAGCTGTCCCATCCACAGCTGGTGGGGTTGCAACGTGATCAGATGCCACTGGTTCACACAGTATCTTTCCCCCTTTCTATTGAAACAAAATGTCATCAAAAGCTTTAGGTCTAGTCAAGAGTTTTGAAGTCTTTTATGAGCACTGCAGATGAATAATGCAATCAGACTCTTCTTCATGCAATCAGGACAGCTGAGTATAGAAGTAGTGATTTTGCCTGAATTGGGAAAAACATGTGCCCAGGAAAAAAAAGAAGAAAAAAAAACAGAAAGAGAATGGTGATACAACAGCCCAGCAAATAGTTGGAGGAGAAGCAAAGGATATGTTATTGTAGCCTTTAAATACAGCGATATTTAATGTCTGCCCTCTCCTCCCTTGCTGAGCATCAGAGGCGACTATGAGTGATTGGAATCAGTAGGGTGTTTTGAATGGTGAGGGTGGTCCCGGGGACAGCCTGTCAGCTAACAAGTCATTATTTCTGTTTTCATGGAGACTAATATGACAAAACTGCAATCAGCTCAACTAAGGCTCCAGGGCACCTAAGCCAAGGACAGAAAGAATTTTAAGTAAGTTCCCTAAAGGGAGAAGAGGTGGGAGGGTGGAGTGGAGAGAAGGTTCACTCTCTCTATGAACTAAGGACAGCAGCAATATCTCCCTCACCCTGCAAATACCCCCACTTCAGTAATGAAGTGTTTACCTGCAGGACTTTAGTCTGGGGACAGGAATTCACCCAGATGACAAAGGGATGTGACACCAGTCCGTGCAATTTATGCTCTGCATCTCATGCTTCCTTAGCATATTTCTTCCACCTGGTCCCTGCTCCATCTCAAATCTTCCTGTGGTGCAAGCTCTTCTCTCAACTTCTCCCCTCCACTGCTGTAAGGAGGTTTTGACTGAAGATGGCAGCCTTTGCCCATTCATTGGTGTTGAGCCAGGACTGGAACCGAATCAGTTCACTGTAACTCCCAGTTGATTTCTCAGTCCAGCTGTCCCCAGAGCAGAAACAGGTCATTCACAAATCACAGCCACTCAGCAGGAGTACACAACTGCAGAAAGAAAGTGATTTATTAGCATGCAGTAGCACACTTCCCTGTATTTGCAGTGACAGCTACATAAACCAGGAAAGGGAGTATGCAACAGAGCCGACTTCTGTTTTCTTTGAGTAAATTGTAGTTTAGGCTACACTGATGCATACATTTGGAATTAAAGACAGAATGAAAGTCCACCAGGAGGCATCACATACTGCTCATTTCTGGTGCAAAACCAGCATTACTTAGAGTGCTTTATGAATGTGAGGATGTCCACACCTGTCTCCTGACAGGAAATAGCTCAGTGCTATCAATATTTACAGGTAGGAAAACTGAATGAGAAAAACTAAGGCCCCAGGGGAATTCAGGAGGATAGCAGGAACCTGATTTCATAATTTCCTCACATAGAAGTCTGTGTTTTAAGCTGCTCCCCGTCTGCAGCCACACCGCTGCAATGTGGCAGCATGATGCTCAGCTGCTGTCTCCAAGACGAACATTCCAGTGTCCACTGTGACACATCATTTAATAGTTTAGTCTCTAATCAGTAGAATAAAAGAATGCTTTTCATCAGAGAGCATTACAGATCTCCTAAATTAGGCTCGTGTTCTGGATTTTCCTAATTTGTTACTCTGATGGTAAATTCTAATTATCTTACCCTGGAAACATATGTACTTTTTTCCAACTGTTGTGCTAGCGCCAGCTTCCAATGAAAGCTGAATCCTGACCTTCCAGCCACATTCCACTGTGTATTTTTCTGCTGGCTAGTGGAGCCACCTATTCTAAGAAGTCATCTTCCCTGTATTTGTGCTTGCACATTGTGATGGAGTCTCCTCTTTATTTCCTCTTTGATAGCCTAAATAGATCAAGCTTCTTACATCTTTCGCTAGAAAGATGTCTCCCAGACTCTGAATCATTTATATGGCTCTTTTATGAACCCTTCCAATTTTTCAGTATCTTCTTTGATCTGCAGACACCAGACCCAGAATCACTATCCCAGTGAAGATCTGGTTAATGGGGGTGGATGGAGTGGTAAGCTTATTACATTAGATCTGTGAAAAGAAAGATTTGATTTTAATGTGCACCAGTTTGACTCAGAGGAAAGAAGGATAAGGGAGGCATTGAACTGGGGAGACATTTCCTGAAAGGATTAAACTTCTGTCTGGGTAATGAGAACATCCACAGTCACATTAAACCGGATTAAAGAGAAAGATAAATACTGCTGCTGCAGAGCATAAACCAATAGCTGGTGGGGACTACAAATAAACGTCTCCTTTGGGAAGATTCTTCTGTAATTGTTCACTGTGGAGAGAGCTTACATCTCCACTGAAGCAGCTGGCTACTAGCAGACCCAGAACACTGGGATAAATGGGGCTAGAGGAAATCGCCAATCCTTCTATTATGTGGAGACAGACACGCAGATTGAAGAGACAAAGGGTTTGCACTTAAAGATTAAATCCTTATGTCATCTCTGTCTGCTTCCAAACCTATCTAGGTAAGAAGGCTAAAAAATTAAACCAAAAAACATGTATTACAGCCTGCATTCTCCCAGCCTCCTTCCCACTGCATCTCTGTTTGGGATGGAAACGTATATATATGCATGAATGCAAGTGTCCTCTTATGCCTGCTTGGTAAATAGTTCCCTCTTTTACTGTGCTCTGAACCTTCCAGGTGCAAAATAAAACAGATTAGTCTGGAATTTGGAAGGAAATGAGCCAGGCTGCTTGCTCCAGGCTTCCAATTTAATAAACATGCATCTATATCTAATGGACAGTCTGTCACTTCCCTTTAATAGAAATCACCTGCTCCTCTAATAATCATTAAACAAATTGACAGCACAATAGCCAAGTCCTCTCATCTTAATGCCACCTGCAGCAAGAGTAAAATAGTCCACTAACATCTTTTCAGAAAGGCCATTATTCTGCCTAATATGAATGCAATACACACACTCCATGTGACATAGAATCAAACACGTCCATGAAGAGAATAAATTGCATAAGAATTCTCTTTATTTATATAATGCATGTATTTTATTAGCAAGATCATTTCTCATTTTCTCATGATGAGGATAATAATCTCTCATGCCTCTTGCAGTGCTTTCCTCTGCTACAGCCAGACCCTGAGCAGCTTTATATGCACCATCAGGCTGGATGACCAGACATGCCTGCATCTACATCTGAAATGCAGCTGCTTTCCTAACTCAGAGCTTTCAGGCCAGGGTATGCTAACACTGCTAAGACCCAGAAAGTTTTTAAAGTCCCCTTTTAGGAGGGATTAGAATTGCTCTCCTATACATCCTTGTCTAGTTGTACCAGGATCACAATGGAATTGAGTCTCCTAAGGCCCAGGATGACAACTTAGCATACAAGAAAAAAAACCAAACCAAACCAAAAAACTTCAGGGTTAGATGGAATCCCTCAACAGATAATTCTGCATGCCTGAATACCCAAGCGGCTGCGTGCAGCTTCCTTCAGTCTTCAGAAACAGTTAAGCATTCAAGGAGTATCACAGTCCTTGCTTGGACTTCGCCTTTTTCATTCTCTAAAGGATGATCTTTGAGCTCAGCCAGTACATGCAGTGTTTTTGAAGCAGCCAGATGTATCTCATGCCATAAAATTCTACAATATTGCATGTAAGGTCACTTGAGCTTTATCAAACTTCAAATAGGACTCCATCTTTATTTGTTGAAATTACATTTCATATCCACAGAGTGGTTATGGCCACACCTTAGGGTCACAATAAGGGGAAGAAAAAATTAAAAAAAAAAATCAGAAAATGAACTCCAGTATGACAAAATTCAGACCCATTGGTGATGGAGCAAGCATGGGGGGACAAGAGCTTGCTCTTAGATTTGTTCTTCCCTTTGACTTCTGCATTTTGTCAGCATTCTGTGACTCCTGTCTCAAGTACCTGTTTGTCTCATTCTCCCTCCCAACACACTGCTTTCAAATACAGCCCATCAGTCTCAAAGTTCTGCTTGCTATTGGCTGTCAAAAGCTTTCTCATCCACAGCATTCATTACTGAGGGATACTTGAGGTTAATGAAGAATTCTTTTAACAACCTTATGCAACCAGTTTGAGTGTCTTAATTATGCTGACTTGGAAGTCATGTTGTACCTTATGGGGCCTCTCGTGTCTGACCAGAGTACAAAAACATATGCTGGGAGAAAAGACCATGTGCCAAGGGGACAGTGACAGTTTGGCACCAGAGCACTTCACAGGCCATGCCCCAAGGGACACCTCTCAAAGCCTGGGACAAGCTGTTCTATAAAGGCAGGTGCACAGAAAAGTCTTACGCATTTGCTAGCAGCCAGAATACCCATTTTGGGAATCCCAAAATGTCCTTCAAGACACCTCTGTGTCTAGCCACATGGATCTTGCAGTTTAGGAAGCACCTCACGAGATACTATCTTTTCAAGGCAGCCCGTTCCCAGACTCTACTCCCCAAGCTGTTAACGTGTGCCATGCAGCACAACCAAAAGCTTATCTGTGTATTAAACAGGACACTTTCACTCGCTCTCCTTCATGTGCAGAAGCTGTCTTGCAATTCCTGTTCAGAGGTAAATTCACCACTGCAGCTATTTTCTGGCAGTTGTGCACAAAAGCTTTACAGTGAATTACTCTCAGTTCAGAGCAAAATGAACTGTCCTTCACAATTCTCCCTCTGTGGGGGAGTATCCACACACACAAGTATTCAAGAGAAATCAAGGACATAGCAGGACTGGATCTACTCCAGGGTAATTCCCAGATTTAACAAACCTCGTGGGGCTACTGATCATCTGATGCATAATATGGGAGTTAGGATGGAGGATGCAAGTGAGAAGTCTGAAATGGGTTGTACAGGGATAAATTGGGCCCTTGCTGTTTGTCTGGTTCTTATCTCCATGGTACAAGAGCATATCAGTCATTTGCAGAGTTCTCTTCACAGCATGCCTGTGTGGGAGGGAAATTGCACATCCCCATTTTCCAAACAGGGAGGTGAAACAAAAAGAGTAGCACATGATTTTTCTGTTCCTCCCCAAAGTCAAGCAGGAGGTCTGCAGGTGAGTGGAATTTAAACCGTATCTGCTAAGCTTACCGGTCTTTCAGCCATCTTTACTAGCAGTGACAAACCACTCTGCAATCAAACTTGCCTTGCAGAAATCTCAGCTAGGCTGATGGCATCTCAACATATCTCTTTTTACCAAAAACTATTTTTTTAGGGGGTTCCTACTCCTAGTATCAGTTTGAGGCCTGATCCTTGCTCACTTCGTTACAAGGCACCAATGCATACCAAGAGGTATGACTACACTCCACACATCCACTGAAGCTAATTTCAATGGTGATGTAGGTCCAAATTAAACACTGAGGTCTTCATGGAGTACTCTCTCTTCCTGTCTCTCCTCATGACAGTCTAGCCTACATTTGGAGACCAAATACTGCCAGCTTAATTTAAAATATAAAAGTTTTAGAACATTCCCATATGTACAGCACCAGGAAATACAGAGATAAAAGAAAGCAAACATCTCAAGATTTTTCTGATTAAATACTAGTTTTGTTATTGCCAGGACTAAACCCCACTATTTATACTGATGAAGAATTCTGACAGTATTTCTCTTTTATTGAACAAAACCTGAAGTAACTGCAAGCAGCTGGAGATTCTTCTATGTCTATTCACTACTGACAAATCCAGGAATGGAAGCCAGAACTACTGACTCCCATTGCCTTGTAAGCAGCAGCATCATTTACTCCTTCACTATCAAGAACTGCATTTACTGAGGTGGTGCAAGCATGGGCAGCTAGAAACCTGCTGCTACTGATCCTAAACCCCGAAAATAAAGAATGCTCCTGCGTGGTACCAAGACCAACCAAGTACATGTTCACTCATCACGTATAAAAGTCCACCTACATGTGCAGATTCAAGAAGGGTCAGAACATAATGACTTGTCTTCATTACAAGTCATGTGATTTGTCACAGCTGACCCTATTGCTGGATGCAAACATGCTTTTGTAGCACAAAAACCAAGGACACCTCCTGGCCATAAAAGACCCAAGGCAACACATCAGTATCACATACTGATTATGACCCACAGAGATTCATGTCTCACAAAAGCAGGCACCATGCAGTACATGCTTGTCCTCCATTTGAGCTCTAGTAAAGAAAGCTCCAATCAACAACAAGGAATCAGACAAGCCCTTCTTCAGATATAGTCCAGTTGTCCCTTCTGGTAGAAGGTGGAGGAAAGGGTAGCTGCAAGCTAGAACAAGAAGGGCAAGGGCTGCACAGCCATCAGTTCCTTCATGTTTAAAAAAAAATCTCCTGCAATTAAGAAGTGTCTGTGTTTAAGTATCTCCAGTTTAGAGTAAATTACTCCCATTGAAACCTCTCAGCAATCAAAATTAACAGAATGAGCGTCATCATCACCAAGATGGAGTGGAGTGGGAAAGGGCAGAAGGGCAGTCACATTCAGAATCAGATCTCAATCCACATGTACATGAAAATCTGAACAACAGTGCCACAAAACATTATATTGTGACCTCTATTATTTTGCCCATGTTCCTCTTTGACCCCACCTGGCCAAGAAGCAGCTTATTAAGTAACAATACTCTCCAAGTCCTGGGATTGCAAAATCCATCAGTAACTGCAGATTTAGCAGCCAGCCCAGCTGCTTTTCCTGTGCATACCCTTCTATTGCTTGTGCAGAGGAATCAGGAAAAGTACAGTGGCTTTTAGAGACAATGGCTGTGATGTACATTCTTGGGACTTGCTTGAGCAGAATCACATCTGCCGATTACTGCAGAGGACACCTCCAAGGGGCATTAAGATAACACTGATATTGGTTTATTTATTTATTTATGTATTTTTGGCCAAGCTTCTTAAATACTTCAGCCTGGGAACAAAGATCCATGTTCCAGATCCTCAGCAAGCACAAAGATGTATAATTCAGTTAATTTTGAGAGTCACAGCTATGGAGACAAACTGACCCAGCAGCAGAGATCACAGCTATACAACTTCATTAATAGATTTTTTTCATCTAGAATGCTAAAGAGCAGGTGTTTGACATCAAGCTTACTGCCTGGGTCAGTCCTTATTTTAAACATCTCTTCTCTGCTCCCGAGATACTGGTGCAAATATTCGAAGGGGTCTAATACAGCAAGATGTGCACAATAACACAGTGGGAACTGGGCTTTCAGCCCACTCAGGTGTATTCCCAAAGGTGAACCATAGCGCTACGGGGAGTTTCAATGTCTGCTTAGAGGACTGAGGACACATGTAATGGTTCTTGCTACATGTGCTGATGTTATGATCAAAGCAGTTTGCACTGGATATAGGTTAGTCTAACTAAAGTACATTAGAGAGACAAAGATTAAAATGCCTAAATGATACATGTATTCTAATTAGAGAATGTAATCACCTCAGGCTTGATCATTATTGCTCCCTTTATGTTTATCATTTCAGCTGCATTAAGGTCCCTGGCAGTTCTTTTATCTAACTTTTCTATTCAAGGACATCAGGTTTTTAATCATTAAACACCTTAAACACTATTTTTCAGAAATCTTTGACGAACAATTATTTTACCAGTATAAACTGTATATCACTGAAGGTTTTTTTAAAAACCTCTCATCTCCAGCTGCTGCACTTATGTCAACAGATCTCTTTGGAAATCAGACTGTGGGAAAGTAGCTCAGAATAAAAAGAAAAAAATGTTTTGTCATTCTCCCTTTATTTTTCCATCAATTTTGTTCTGTTGGCAGATTTCCAACTCAACTATAGGATCTGTCAAAGTATCAGCATTGTCAAAGCCAAGGGGATTTTCATTTGAGGCTGAGCCCTCAGGGGCAGTATTGCCCCTGAGTTGGGACTGCCTGACAACTGGAACTCATTCCTCCTGATTTAGCTTAATGTTTCTTCTTACACCTTTCTGCATACATCCAAGTTTTCCCCACTATGTAGACAAACCACCTGTAAGAAAAAAAAGAATTAAAATTTCCACATTATTTGCCTTCCAAAAGTCCTCTTTTGCAATATTAGTGATACGCAGAGAGACATTCAGGAATAGTTGGCATAACTTTTTGCACATTCACTTGTGCACATATTATGTGGTTAGCTTCATATGATTCTGCAGAATGCATAAATCTGGCTCAGAATATAAAAATAGTCCACTATCAATCTTTCTGTATTGGGAAATGTAGATTCACTGGTGCAAGCAGAGGGAGCACTGGCAAAACTTTATAGCTGCTTCCATAAAGCTGTCAGCAGTGAAAACAGGCTGGTTTTTAAGCTCAAGGAACAAAGACCATATCGGCGCCACGTCTTACAGCAGGAATACTGATGAGATCCCACAGCCAGAGGTTCGTGGCTACCACAAGGAAACACAGATGTAGACCTTTGAGCTCTGTACCAGTGTGATTCCATCAAGTTGTTAAAAGTGACCATAACTCTTCTGAATGTATCTACAAAGGGTAACATTTCCTTTTCTCTGCAATTCTCTCAAAATACATTACGAGTCCTTAGTATGGCTGCCTATCATATATATTCTGGACGTAATTATTTAGAATTCTATAAAATAATGGCCTGATGTTGCACCTCATGCCATGCTCCATGATCATATTTGCTGGTGTGCCCCTAAAGCCAAAGTCTCAAGACTGTATGTTCAAGGATCACTGGTTTAGAGTTCTTTCCAGAAACATGGCCTTTCAGAACCAGCAAAGCTGGAAAGGAAACTCAAGTAACTCATTCTTCTTAATATGGTGGTTAAGGAAGACTGAATCACAGCTCATACTGATAAAAACCCAGTTAACCTCATGAATGCGAGAACTTAGCAGAAAAGAGAGTCACAGTTCTTTGTGCATCTGCTTCTGTTGGACTTCTCACCAAGAGTTTTACTGATTAAAATAGACTTTGATAAATTCTGTTGCTTATTACATTTCATCCCAAACCTTCTAAAAGGATCATTGTCTGTCAGTCCTATCAAGAAATTGGCTATTTTCATTAAGAGTACCAGCAATCATATCTATTGTTCTGTTTTCAGCCATGACTGAAAGCCAAAACATCCAGTGGGGTTCTATGTACCAGCTGCTTTCATGATTCATGCCCTCAGTGCACGACAAGAAAATATGCCATAAAAAGTGCAATAGTAAACTACAAACTTATTTTTGTAGGATTTTTATAGCTTTAAGTTTTCAACCAAATGTTCCTTGAATGCTTTGCATATATTCAATCTGAATGATATCCTAGTATCAAACTTGTGATCTATCCCTTAAAGAACAAAAATAAGTCAGAAACTTATATTAATTTTACATAGCAGTGTACCCACAATATACATAACCTATATAATGTGCTCCAACAGTAGCAGCCCAGAAAAGACCAAGAAAAGAAAGGTTCCTAAAGAAGACAAAAACCATCTGAAACTGTTGCAGCCCACAAGGACTCACCAAAGCGATTCCAGCATCCTTTCCACAATTGTTTCACTTTGCCACACAAAGCATCACTGGCAAGAACAAGGAGAAGCCCATAGGTAACTGGCTAATCTCTTTTACAGGCCCTTATTAGTTGCAGCTCAGCTGACACCTGCCCATCACACCTCAACCTAATTTGACAGCATTGATTTACATTAGCAAGTGGGTATGCTTCCTATTGTTCACCATTTATCTTCTTTTCAACAACCCTAATTACTAGTTAATCTTTTTTATTTCATTTATATTGTAAAACAGAAGAAAAAAAAAAGGAGAGAGGAAGTCTGTTGCCACTTGAATATGACACAGGTAGGGGCTGAAGACCTGTACATCCCTGAGACTACCATGGAACCTTGTTTTTAGATCTCTGTCTTACAGATTGCTAAACAGAGTTATAGTCCACAAAGTTGGCCATTTGCAACATTAGAAACTAGAAGTTCCCAATTTTGAGCCAAATGACCTTCTCATGACTAAAAACTGAATCAAATTGTCCAGACTATATTTAGTAATTAGGGGCTCAAAATAACTTTAGGACACTATTACCATGTGCACTTTGTTCCCCTTTTGATCACTCAGAGAATTGGTGTGATAATGGCACAGCAATATGAAAAGTACATGGGCATTCCCAAGCTCCAATTCCCTTCTCTTAACTGACAGCAAAGTGACAGTGAATGTGCAATAATTCAATAAAAACTTTATGAAAAAATGTAAACATTACTGGCCCAAACTCATTTTTAATGCAGTTCACAGAAGACTGGATCCAAAGCCCTTTGAAATTCATGTGAGATACTTTCAGAATCTGTTTGAACATCATCAAGTTGCACTGCTGTGGTTTCCCTGTAACATGGCATGTATACTTTTTGCACATGAATACCAGTAATTCAGAATAAAAGAAGCAACACATCTTTTGAGACTGTGCCCCAGACACAGAAATCAGTCAGTTCGTAAAAGGCAGAAGGCTCTTTCTCCCAATTGGCAGCTTTTACCAAGACAAGTAACCACTTTGAAGGACATAATTGTTTGTATCTAGAAAGATAAAACCCCCACAATGCACTGTGTAATATTCTTTGCTACCCACTGTGACTACATATGTTCCTTTCCCAGTCTGGACAGGTAGCTATCACATCTGGAGAAGTTACTCCATCTACCATTCCTTGACTTCCCATCTCTTCTGTCTTGCTAGGAGTAACTATCTCTTCAGATGTATTATCAAAGCATTTGTTTTTCCGATCTGTTTCTGTTCCAAGTGAGACAGGTCAGTCAGATCTACCATTAAAACAAACCAGCTCTTTTGTTCAAGAAGGCCTGAAGAGCATTGCTGTGAGGAAGAGGTAGCTTTCCACAAAAGGCTGTGTTATCCTTCAATGGTACAGTGCTCTGCAGCCTTAGGCAACCTCTGCATTAAACTATCAGGAGCAAAATAGACTCTGTCCCACCTTCCCTCCAAGAAGGAAGTGCCTGTTGTATTATTACCAGGGCTCAGCAATATTCAGTAGTATTTGCCCTGCATAAAGCTGGCACTGTATCCCTCCAGGATTGTAGCACCACTCAAAAGGGCCAACAACTTTGTAACTGCAAGAAATGGGAATGCAGTTTTTAAGGAGTCTAATGGCTAGAAAGCCCCAGTATTGTTATATCATCTGTAAGACTGTTAAGAAGTAATCCTGCAAACCAATCACTGTAAGGCAGATCAGTGACTGCCTATAGTGGAAATTACATCACCCAGACATGGGCTAACACACAGTACTATGGCTCCAGTCAAGAATTTTCTCTATTATTAGAAAATCAATTACTTCTTTCAGTCTGCACTGCAGATATTGGAGGTGACTAAGTATCCTGTGATCTTTTTCACTCATAAACTTCTCTCTCTATAGTAGGTGTACCACAGAGGTGGTAATAAAATTTTTATCTAGTGGTTCATGCACATTTCAATATTACTCTCCTGCAATTGAGCCTAGTGAATGCAAAACAAATTTAAATCAAGATAAAAGCCCAGGCAGATGCTATCCATATTGTTAACTGCTTGTCATAGGTAGAGATGTATTTTGTATCCCTTGGGAATGGCACTTGTCATTTTTTCTCACTGTAAAGCTGTAACATTTATTGTCTCTGAGCAGGAGCTGCAAGGTATTCCACTTGGATGATATGCGTGCAAGAATGGAGTCTGGTAGTTTATAGTTTACTTTCTTGTACTCCTCCCTCTTTTTCTCCCCAGTAACACAAGAATTCTCTGCCCTTATCTTTTTTATCTTCATTGTTATAATTAAGAGGTCTGACTCAAAATCCACTGTAGTCAGCACAGATCTTTCCACTGGCTTCAGAAAGGTTTGGAGCAAGTGCTAACAATCTTGTTGGATCTCTTGTGAAATCTACAATGATACCCTTAAGACTTTAAGGCAGCTTTTGGAGGCAAAGGTAAAAATATACATTTCCTATTGAAACAGGCAGGGGGAAGCCCTGCAATAATCACAGGTACAAACATGTATTTTTAGATTTCTGTGCTTTTCCTCCTGCCCCCCTCCATATTTTCACCAAAAATCTTGGTGAAAAACCTTGAATATTGGGGTTAAAGGTTGCAACATGCTAACAAAAAACCTGTCCACTCCAAAACAAATAACAACAGAAACCATTTCTTAGGCATAGGGAGCTTTTTGGCCCAAGAGCTGTTTTCTATTCCAGTAAAAAGCTCAAGCCTATATTCCTTTTACTGTCTTTCCCTTATTTGTGAAGGTAAGCGCTATTCTGAATGTTGAGTTTACACAGAATAAATGACTAAGGGACATCATCAGTCCCACTGTCCAAGCAAACCAAAGAACATGTAATGGAGTTAGTTATGTCAGCACATGAAACCTCTCACCAGCCTAGGGAGGAATCCATGTCATGCTGAAGTCTGTTTCAGGTCCTCATCTTGAGACACAATTTAGTGGTTGAACAGAAAAATAATCAATAACTGAGAACAAGGCAACATCAGCTGTAATCCTCAGTTACTTCTCTGTCAGACATATAAGAACTCACATTGTATCACACCTTAGTATATCATACACAGGTGAACCCTCATCACTTTCCTTCATGGCTTTGTGTGTGCTGGACTCTGCGTTAATAGACAGCCCAGCATGTGGCAGTCTAATAGCTTGCTTTAAGCTTTGTCATGTTTCAGGGATGCAAACTGATTCCATTTGAAAGTCATATGGCCAAGCAGCCCCATGAGATGCTCTGCTGAGTGTGAACATCTTTTCACAAGCAGTCGGGTGGTTAGAATTGACAACTATTAGAAAATAAAACAAGCAGCATGAGAAAGACAAGACAGAAAAAACCACCCCAAACTAACTAGGAAAAACTCAAGTGTGTCCCATAGAAATTAAACTTCCTATGTTAGCACTACAGAAGACTTCAGAGGTGCAGGAATAAAAGTTAGGGTGCTGTTAACACTGTAGAGACTCACTGTTGACCTAATAGCAGGATATGGAGGGTACAGGTGGCACAATTACTCCTGCTGAGTATCTGTGTATTTATTTCTATTATTACTATACTCCTCTCATTTTCTTCTCCCCTCCATTGCAGTTTTCAAAGTACAGTGTAGCACAAGCCCTACCAGAAACCAAAGTCAGAACGAAGGCACACTGTCAACAGCATGTTTGTGACAGGATGAATCGCTACCTTTAGGGCAGAAGAAAGAAGAAATATTTCATGTCAAAATAGCTGACCCAAGATAGCTGTTTAATGCAAAATCCCAGCAAGAAGCATGCTTTTACCTAGGTTTAAATAGTCAAGTTAAACTGCAAGGTGAAGGGTACATCAGAATACAGCATTTGGACTGTACAGGCACTGTGCTTCATTTCTACTACTATTTATTTCATCCTGGTCAAAGACAGCTGGTACTTTACTGAAAGAACATTACTTTTACAGGGAATATAGTCTGCCAAATCAACAATGCCTTGAATTGCCTTTTCTTAATAGGCCAGTAGTTCTAATGCAGAGACAGCAGAAATAGGCATGCCTTACTAGATGACTATGTTGCAGTCTCAGCCCAGTTTCTCTTTAGCCCTGCTGCTGTTACATAAACAGCCATCACAACAATTAACAGTCCAATTTCTTGTCAACAGAATATTTTTTATTCAAAATAAATCTGGTGAGCTGAAGCTACCACAAAAAGTCATCAGTTACCATATCTCAGGGTGGTAACTTAACCTGAGAAAAGATCATCCTCTGATCACAACACCCAGTTAATCTGATGTGGTTTTCCACACCCACATCTCTAACCCAGACCTCTAAAGGAGTTCTGAGTTCTCCTTCAAAGGGGTTTAAATTCACAGCCTTTTCATTTTGAAATGAAAACAAGCAAGAGTAGGTCTTTTCCTTGGTTTTTGTTCTCGTTTTCTGTTGCTCATTTTTATTTTCAGAGCTTCAGGAATTAGAACTATTATGCACCAAAGGTCTCATTAAGATTATGTAATTAATTTCACTAATGAAAGAATTTCTAAGTGTGTTTTTAAATATAATTATTTATTTTTTATGTAGTTGCCTAATTTCCTAGGTAAATACTAGGCTATTGACATTTTGCAAGGCTCACATTTATAAACAGAATATTTCTAACACACTAAACTTAATAGAATCCTTTTAGAAAGCCTATTATAAGTCTTTAATGTAATGTAAAGTTTTATTACTTTTTAGTAATTACAGTGTTTGTTTTGCAGAATTAATTACCAGCTGGCTTCAACCTGAACAACTCATCATTCCAAGCTTCTCTCTGTTCTAGCTATGCATTAAGTCTGGGTCATTGGCATAATTACTGGAGATTTAAGAGAAACAGGTAGATTTGTTTCTGCATTCTCCTGTATACTTGACAATAAACGTATTTCCTCATAAAATATTTTACTTAGACCTCAAACAAGAAAAGTAATACAGTAAGACTGTTAAAAGAAAAAAAATACTATTTTTTTTCTTTTTACACAGGCTTAAGTGCTTCAAAGGGTATACAGGAATCCTGTTCTGTATTTCGGACTAGGAAGAGTGAAAAACTGAAGGATGACTACGAGGATTTTTACTATTATTAATATTCTGTTACTACAACATCTCAGTGAGGATCCCATTGTAGTAGGTCTTACATGAGCACTTGTGAAAATGCCTCATGTGCTCTGTCCTGTAGTAAGTCACCAGCAAGAAAGAAGATTACTCCATTTCTTATAAGAGTCCTACAATTGTCCAACAGAAATGTTCCCCTGAAAGGGAAATGCATCCCAATAGAGTTCTAAAAGTGTGTATCTCAGGGCCCTTCATTTACATTACTCCACCTGGGACACAGCTCTGTTTTTTTAATACCCTTCAACAGCCAGGGATATTGAGGAACATAATGTGTCATAAGAGCTCAAAACAAATAAAATACTTTTTTTTTTCCGCTCCTTTACACCATTAGCATGACTATACTTACATAACTCTAGTAATCCATTTTAATGATATTTTTTCTTGATAAACATTTGGATATGGGAAAAAACCCACAATATATCAGCTCCTCAAGAAGAACGTGGTAGAAACCTGCATCAAGACAGACTAAACACTAAATCATGGAAGTCTGCAACAACTCACTCCACCTTTTTTTTCACATGGGCACACACACATATAAACACACAGACAACAGCATGATTCAGTTCTGTAAATTAAAAACCACACATGGACATATTCAAAGCCCCAAATTTCATAACAGCTCAGAATCCAGAACTGGGTGCCAAGGCTTTCTAGCCCTTATGCAATTGTTCAGAAAGGAGATGGTGTATTTTCAAAATCTGATACCGAGTGAGTCAATTTATGCATATGCTGACACAATTATATGATCAAGGGCATAATGACTACCAATCATTCTAAATTTCTAAATGAAGCAATTGTTTACATTATGTATTTTTTTGAAACCCCTGCAGTCTCAAGAACAAAACAATTGCAAGCCATTCTGTGCTTTCCTGGAACTAGACTCAAACTTCTTTCTTTTGCTGAGACCATAGATCATTAACATTGTTAATGTTCTCACTAAAACTGTTTGGAGAATGTGACAAGTCTAATTTGTTACTGACAAACCAGTTGGGAGTATGTTTAAAATGCATCAGTCTTGCTGTTGTACCCTTTGAACGGATGTGTGGTTCCTGTCAGGTAGACTTGCTATTTTGTTAAAGACTATCTGTTATTTCATCAATCTTTTTAGCTGGCTACAGAAGGGAAAACCCTCCATTATGCTTACTTTCATTTCTGCTTTTAGACTAAGAAAAACTGTCTTTAAAATACAATGATCACAGCAGAGGGAGGGAAAGAGACAGCTTTTCAAGGCAAAGCTTGGGAGCCCAGAGCTGCTCCATTCCTCAAATAGAGCTATTTTTTAAATTAAATTGTATAGCTAGTTACCATACAGTTAGATACTATATCTACCTTTCCACCTTTATTTTGATGGTTTGATGAGATGTATTTACAAAGTGCTGAAATTTAGCAGTGATATTACAGAAGAAAATGTATATTTTAGCAGTTTGGCACCAGCCTCTTCTCTTCACCTCAGAGGTACTTTGCAGAAGAAAACAGCCTAGATGACCTCTCTGTCCATTCACCTACCTCCATGTCTTTCAGAATTGTATTTGACTACTTCAGTTTATTGAACTATCCAGATCAGACCACTGTGGACTTATGACCTAGCCTTGAAGATGCAAGAGATTTTTCAGTACTGCTGACTTCTTCAGATTTGAGTTCTCGTCTGCAAACAAGTTAACAAGTTTACCAGGATTATTTAAAGGTGCTATGGCAATTCTTCAGATGCTGTGGGCAACATTTTCAAAAAGGCCACCAAAGTACATTGGCTTTATGTTCCAGAAAACAATTAAGTGTTTTAAAATGGGCACCCAACACAAGAACTTAGGCTGGGGGGGGGGGAGAGGAAATTAGAATCATCAGCCACCCTTGAAAATAGATCCAAAACAGTTCATACTCATATTCCTAAGATCTTTGGTTGCTGTGAGCCTGATCCTTAGCACAGATGCAGATCAGCATCTGAATGTCTCAAAAGGATGCTTTCCAATCATATTTTTATCCTCACTTATTTGTCTCCAGCACACAGTATGACACTGCTAGATGCTTTTCTCAAATCAAATTCAGGAGAGAAATATGTGAGAGGCTGATGGAGATTAAATTTCAGGAGCAGTGCTGGATGCACCTAGATGTACCTGCTTCTACTACGTTTTACATAACACACATAAACAGGGCATAGCTGTTTGTATGGAGTTTTGTTTAACAATACGGGAAATGCTATTTTAAATTAGAAAAACCTAAACCTAAAGCAAAGTATCAGCATTGAATGGGAAGTTTTATTCAACTCAGTAGAAAGGTAGATTTTTTGCTTTCGAAAACTAGTATTCCAGATCTACTGGGCATTGTTACTTTTTCTGATTTCTTCCTTAAATATAAATTCAGTTACTTAAATAGTGCTAACAGCTGCCCTGCTGCAATGACCACACTGCCCATTTACATGCAGAACCTGCCTTCCTCTCTGCCCTGATGGAGATAAGCAGAGCACAGGGCACATGCTTGTGTTGAGCAGCTGCTTCACTGTGAAACAGCCACTCTGCTGTTTTGTATCTCCAGCTAATCAGGCCCCAGAGCTCTCTTAAGTAGTAAGACCAGCTTCCCATGGCCATTGTACCACACCAAGCCCATAGGCAGGTAGTAGGGAATAAATCTCTGAACTTTAATATGGGGACAGGCAGCTGTTATGTGGAACAGCTGAATCTTGCCTGGGATGCAGGACTGTAATAAACATCACCCAAGTGATGAGAGGCCTGGCAGGATGAAGGATCTTGGTGTCTGTGCTAAGCAGCTGGTGTTATGAAAAGCAATCTAAAGGAGATATGCTTAATGCAGCTCTGTACTCACAGCAGCCTTGTTTCCTCATGGTGTGACAAGTTTTCATGACATAATCACTCCTGAACTTCCCTTCCTTTTCATAGAAGAGTTAAAACCACTGAAAGGTTTGGAGGATATTCTGGCAGTAGGAGAAGGGCACTTACACATAGACAACAGGATTACTTTTCCCATTTGTCAAGTGCTGCACCCCATCCTTTTGCAAGACATCACAGAGTGTCTCTATGCCTGATGACCAGAAGATAGGAATTTGCTAGACTTAAGGCCTAGAGAACTGTTTTTTCACTTCAGCCACAAAGGCCAATGTGCTTAGACCTTACCTATGCACAAACATGAGCTCATTGACTCTTAGAGTAGTTTAGTTAAAATGTTGCAACTTTGTAGCTGGACATTTTTATATTAATTGTAGCCTAAGTAGTGAAAGCTACAGCGATATAACCTGTTTAAAGCAATATAAGCATATTGAGAAGTTAGACAGTAATTCAGGGTAAACAGTAATGCAACTTCTGTGGACAATTTCAGATGTCCTACATCTATTCCTCAGCAATATTCCAGATGATTGCTTTCCTATTATCTCATGAACACAACCACTCAAACATGATAGCAAAGAAGTGCCACAAGAAATAGGTTAAGTGACAGCCAAAAAAGGAACTGTGAAGAATTTATCTCCTCCTGCCTCAAGCAAAAGTCAAGTACATTTTGCTATCCATGTTGACCTGCCTAAGAGAGATTTTAATAGTAGAACCTGCTAAGATCTGTCCTCAGTTTTTAAATTTGGTCCCTTTTCACAGCACAATGCCTCTGTTAATTTAACAAGCTGAGAGGGATTTATAACTCTGACTTAGAAGTTTATAAATGGTTATTGTTTTTCTTGAGCTTTTCATTTAAACCAGTTGCACAGCTTGGGAATATCTCATGGAAGATGATTTAAATCTGGCTATGCTGCATGTCTGTAACCAGAGCTGGTATAATGCAAAACTGCTATCTTGCTAAAAATAAGGAGAGAGGTAGTCTGCTGAATGGACCCATGAAAAGAAGGATGGCCATTACACCTGATTGTATTACTACACACAGTATCTATCATGTTGTGCACATTGCCTATACTTTGCTGTCTATCAGATATATCATTTTGTATTAATAGCAAGGGTTAGCATTTCCCCCAGCCTCATCATATGGAGGTGGTCTTTTTTTCAAAGGAAGACATTACTTCCATCCAGCGGAGGAAGAAATTAAGATGGCAGAATGAGAAGGGAGTTGCTTTTAAAAGTTAAGAGACCATTTAGAACCCCAGCCCACACTGCAAAGGCTCTCATTTATACCTCTGAAAAGCTGTCCTGCTGAGTTTGAATGATGGCACCCTTAGGGCTACATCCTAGTTCCCCTTCTCTTCTTATGACATCTACCAATTTGGATTGAACATACCTCACTGTATTTCAAAAAGGAAAAAGGAGTGTCTTAGCATGGTGCCCCAGCAAGCTACAGATGGCAAGGAGGACTGGCCAAGCTATGGCGGAGTTGGTTGGACATGCAGTGGGAAGCACAGAACAGAAATTTTCATGCGACATCTATGGGAACTTTGAAAATGTCTGCTTTCTCATGCAGTGTTTCTCATGATAGTCTCTCAAAGCAAGAACTGTAATCTATATGCTTGTACAGCATTTTAGCAATGTGAAAAAATACTGAGCTAGCCTTCTGCCAAGATTCATAGATGCTCAGATACTTAAAACTTAACTGCTGTGAGCTTTCAGTTTTGTTACTATTAGCATAAAGCCTGTACCCTAAGAAATGAGAAACATTAATGAAAAGGTGCTAATCCTTCCCAGCTTTTTGGGAGTTCAGCCCCATGTGGGATCAGTCCCAAAGGAAATGTGCAATTCTTTGCCTCTAACTATAAAGCACTGGGAAATAAGTAGCCTTTGTGCTCTTAATTTCCAGCAAAGGATGTCAGTGTTGGGATGGTGCATTTGCCTGAACCAACACTGAGACAGATTAAGGTCCTCTCCACTTTTTCCCTTGCTTCTTCTGCAAAATGGCAATGGATCCATTCATGCAAATGTAGAAACAGCTTTTGTTTTAAGTAATAAAGCTGACACTGCTAGCAGTGCAGATACATAAAGTGGATCTTAAATCAATCTACATAGTTAATTTGGGACTTTTTACCTTTTAAATATTCCCAGAATCATAAGGATGCCAAGAGCTGATCAGAGAAGATTCATGTCTCCTTTGGTATAACAGTATTTATGTTAGTGCATATCCTGATAATTCCTCAGTGAGAGTTTCAGACTGCCAGAAATACCTTGAGAATTCCCCTATGAGTGATTCTGTAGAGGAAAAGGAGAAAGTGAATATTAAACATACTGTAGTCAATATTTTTTTTTATCATACCAGCACGGCTACAGAGCCCGAGCCAATTTGCAATTTAGCAATGCTGAGTCTTTCCATCTCAGCTATAGCAATCTGTGCCTATTGCTGCCTAACTCCTAAAAAAAAAAAAAAAAAAAAAAAAATAAAACCTGTTCTCACATTATAGCAAAGAAGATGCACTTTTCATTTCATGCAGTGAGGGAGACTACAGCTCCATCAGACATTTAGTTGGCCTCAAAGCTTGTTTGGAGCTAAAAGCCCTATGAGAAATCCATAATGAGAAATATCTGATAGTTTAATGCATTCCTGCAAAGAACTGTAATTTGCTAGGAAATGGATAGGATAATATCATTCCTGAGATCAACTGGAGGTCAGTGTGTTAAATTTCAGCTCTAAGTGTTGGTACGGAGGGATTCAATTAGGAACACGTGACAGTTCAGAGACAGTCACAGACTATGTGACAACCTCTAGGGAAGCTCAGGTCAATTCTTAATCAAAATTTTAACATCCAGTTAAGTTTATTTTTTTGGTTTTGATTCCTGCTTCTGGTCAAGATGACTCAGTTCAGTGGTGCATCTTGGTAACATGTGGATATGCATCCAAAACAAACCTCCAAATGTATTTATTACAGCAAGATTCAAAGAACTCTAACAATATCCCGTGGTACTGTACATGGTACAAGAGCATTGTAAAACACAGTTCTAGAACCATAGAAATTACTAAATAGACAAGACAGGCAAACAGTGTTATCAGGTGGAGAATTAAGTGAGCAGCTACCAGCTTTTCAGCAATTCAGTTCCCATTTAGACAACTAAGCAAGTTAAGTTGTTCAATGTCCTTGCTCATTCTCTCAGCCAGTTAAAAACACAGCATTTACATTCATCTAGCTAATATCTTCCTCTTTGCATGGTCCAAGAGCAGCTTTTGGAAAACTGTCAGGAAAGACTATTTGCCTTGTTCCTTCACCATCATTCTCCTACCCTCAGTTCAGTGAAGTCAGCAACAGTAAAAGCAGCTCTTTCAGTTCTATGTAGCAGTGTACTACATTTGCTAAGGCAAACACCTACAAGACAGGAAATGTTTTATTAACAGCAATTGCTGATCAGCCTGTCCAAGGAAAACTATGGGGAAACTTGAGCAACTGGTTGATCAGACATACAGTGAGACTTTGTCTCACTTTTCTGAATGAGAAAAACGCTGATGAGCAAATCACTATAGCGACAATATGGGGTTTTGGCTCATGGGTGGGTGACTTAGTGCTGTTGAAACCAATAGAAATTACTTGATGAGCAATTTTAATTTATTATTTGCTGTGCAGAAATACAGCACCTTTCTAATACAGAGACCGTGTATAGAGAAGGTCCATGTTATTAATTGTAATATGAATTTTCTGCAAGTGAAGTATCATTAGCATGCCAACTCCTTCTAGCTCTAGATCTCAACCTATTCAAGAAAGGCAGTCTGTTACTGTGACCCCAGCATTTGTAATGGAATAACAAAGGTACCAGATAATTGAGTTACCCAAGGTATGCAAATAATCTGCTTTTGGTTCTCCAAATCTGATGACTCCTATGTGCACATTCAACCAAACAAGTATCAGTTCTGACATATTTGAAGTAACGGCCACAGATACTACCTAATGTTTTGTACACAGAGAAGTGCCAAACAATTTTAAGGCAAGATTAACTAGGAAATGAGATACAACAGAAAGAGGAGAATTATCATTACCTTCTAAGGATGCTACTGCTGCTGTGGGATTTATAGGCAAACTAAATCTAGAAAGACCAGAACTAGTGAATTAAAGGGAAAATGCTGAAATACATCAAACTGATCACCTTGGAGCTAGTAAGAAAACAGTATAGAACAAATCCACTACATGAAGATGGTGAGAGGGGTAGAGACCTGAACTTCAGAAAAATTTGTGAAGCCAGAGGTGGGATTAATGGATCTTCAGGATTAATGTAGTTATAATGCAACACCACAAAGAGAAAGTTGGTCATAAATTGCTGCAAGGGAAGGAGATGACAATGGGGAGTGTGTGAGGACTTACTGAATAATAGTGTCGTAGCATCTGCTGCACAATATGGTTTGAACTTTGCAAAGCCCCACTGTATAACTCACTTGCCATTTGGGCTCAGGAACAGATGACAGATCGATCTGACAGAAGTGCTCAAAAGCAGGCCTTTTTGGTTTTTTTTCCACCAACAAGATGTTTCTAAACCAGCTCTTCTCACTGAGACAGTGTTTCAGCAAATAGATCAGCCTCCACTTTTAAAAGAAAAATGTGTATAGCAGATGTGACGGGTTGACCATGGCTGGACGCCAGGTGCCCACCAAGTCGTTCTATCACTCCCCCCCCCTCTTCGCTAGAC
>JANZLQ010000052.1:15333978-15357918 GCA_026212715.1 Elanus axillaris
CCCCCCCCCCCCCCCCCCCCCCCCCCCCCCCCCCCCCCCCCCCCCCCCCCCCCCCCCCCCCCCCCCCCCCCCCGGACCAGATTGAAATCTCTCAGAAGGCTGTCAGTAAAGGAAAGCTTTCCCAAATCTTTCAGGTAATGTGAGATCAATCCAGTGCTGTCAACAGCATTATTACTAAAAAACCTGAAGTGATTGTTGTTGCCTTTGCAAACTGGAAATTCAGCAGTTGTGCTAATAGCCCAACTTGGACCAGGATATTTTTGTACTTTGATTGTAAAAAGAAATAATCTATGCCTCAAAAAATCTGTATCATTACTCATTTTCTTTCCCTAACCTTTCTTCTGCCTTAGCTTTTATTGAGTACATTCAGGAAATGCCAGGTTTAGGGGGATGGTAGAAATTGAGACAGATTTACAACAGAAGAGTTCATTTTCTCCTTTCACAGGACACATAAACACTTGGTCACTCTGCTTGGTAGGAAAAGCAGCAGTTGAGTCAGAAGCTGAAGTCAGAATGGCCACCTGTTCTGGCAGCACGAGTGACTCCTTCACCTGAAGCCAGCAGCTTCAGTAACAGAAGTAATTCAAGTAATAGAAAAAGATGGATGGACATATAGCAAGGAGCAAATGAAGACACTGAGTACATTCCATGCAGCCTTAAAAGTAGAATACTACCAGCTCCTCTTTAAGGTATGCTCATAATGAGCAAATGCAGCAGAAAAACAGCCAAAGACAAATTTGGTCTAACAGATGATCTAGCTATACAATATCTACTGATTCATTCTACTTTCATAGGTATCCTTCTATATGCATAAACGTAAAACTATATGAAAACACATGCAGGCTGCAGTTAAGAAGATGAGGACGCTACCATGGCACTAAACCAAGGCACAATTTGTTCCTCACAGAACAGGTGAAGTTTTAGGGCCCCAGCAAGTCAATACCAAGGTTTGAGGGAGGGAAGGAGACATTTTTTTAACAGAAGTATTGAGTAAATGAATTGTTAGCCACTATAACTTTTTCTACTGAGGTATAGTAGCGCAAACTTTCAAAGGTGCACTGAGAACCACTTGTGTGTGTGTGTGTGTGTATTAAGTCAGGAGCTGCCAGTTGCCTTCAAGTACTAAACAAGTGATCACATTAACAGCAATTACATCAGGATCCATAGATCTGAAATGCACACTTATCACAGGGGGTAGTCAAACTGTCACATGAATACAGCGAATTATCCCCTCTTGCAATTTCCATCTCTATTCTTTCATTTCCTCCTTGCCAGATAGCATACTTCACTGATTTCATGTTCCTTTTTCATGCTCATTAACTTGTGCTATTTAGTTCTTGTTTGACAAGAAAATGGGAAATGTTATCCATGGAACAGATTCTTTCCCTCTAATCAAATTGCTATCTGAAAATAGAGTATTATTACTGCATTGTTTCCAGCTCCTGTTCAGCGTTAGCCAGACTGTGCGTTCAGGCTCGAAAGCCTCCGATTCAGTTAATTTCTGATTTAAGCTGTGCTCTGTTCCATATATGAAGGAATGCAAAATCAACACTTAAAGAGCAACCTGATTCTTCAGTCAGAAATCAAACAGGATCTATTTAATCCAAACCTTGATGAAGTTGTGAAATGTTTCCGTGAATTTTTGTTTCAAATCTTTATGCATGGAACCTTGTATGGGGCAGAACAAGTATACTTGACAAGTATACTTGCTGTGTTCATGAGGGTCAAAAGGGAAACATAAGATATAAGCACCAAGTCTGGGGTTCAGATAAACCTGCAGCTCTATATATGAGCCCTTGGTGACTCCTTCCAAGCCACTCAGCATTGAAGGAACTACTGCCACTGTACTCAGAAGAAGGAAAATAAGACTTTGGCAACAATACCAGGTCTGCTGCAGCCAAAGAGCAAAACCCTTAAAGTGTTATGTCAGTCACATGAACCATAGTACAGCTTTGCACAACAGCAATGCTAGGAACATCTGGTAATAAAACTCATTTATACCAAACCAAGCAAGCATACATCCTAAATCCAGATATTGCCTTAGCAGGCATGTTGGTTTCAATTTGTCTTTTATATCCATGTAATTTGGGATGTTTCTGTACTTGCTGTTCAGGTTGTGAGCATGAACAAGACCTATTTCAAAAACCACTGGTAACAGTAAGCGGAACCCATTGCAAAGATTAATGAGAACACCCCAGAGATAAGACATACTAGCTCAGTGTTGAACTAATACAACTATATATGCTCCAACAATCTTACGTATGAGCATACAGACATGTCCTTATGTATTTTCCATTTTACCAGCAGACCTAATTTACTAATTTACTATCTACAGTAATTAAGAAATTGTCCTGTTTCAGCTGAGAGAGAGTTAATTTTCTTTCTAGCAGCTGGTATAGTGTTACATTTTTGATTCAGTATAAGAAGAATGTTGATAACACTCTGATGTTTTCAGTTGTGGCCAAGTAATGTTTAGACAAAGTCAAGGATTTTTCAGCTCCTCATGCCCAGCCAGCAAGAAGACTGGAGGGGCACAAGAAGTTGGGAGGGGACACAGCCAGGACTCATGACTCAAACTGGCCAAAGGGATATTCCATACCATGCGACGTCATGCCAGCATATAAACTGGGGGGAGCTGGCCTGGGGCAGGAGGCTCAGGAACTAACTGGGCACTGTTCAGCAGGTGGTGAGCAATTGCACTGTGCATCACTTGTTTTATATATTCCAATCCTTTCATCATTATTATCATTATTGTTGTTATTATTAGTTTCTTCCTTTCTATTCTACTAAACTGTTCTTATCTCAACCCAGAAGTTTTACCTTTCTTTTTCCCCCTGATTCTCTCCCCCATCCCATGGGGAGGGGGGGATAACTGAGTAAGCAACTGCATGGTGCTTAGTTACCGGCTGGGGTTAAACCACAACAGAAATGGAAAGCATTAAACAAATCTGATGTTAGCTTTAACACAGAAAACAAGAATCAGGGAGAGCCAGAAAACCAGTGATGTTCCCTCCCTACATGGTCCCTGTACTATGAACAGCATTTCCAAAATGAAGATGATCATTTGCATCACATAAATATACAAAGATGTTAACAGGAATAGAATGTGTTTGAAGTCTATTAAAAACTCATTAAAGCTATGAATTATGGTAAATTAACAGAATTTCACTCTATTGTGCCTATGCATCACCTGATAGCATATCCAAAGTCAGGTCCCTATACATTACTTATGAGCTTTAGTAGAAACATGCCCTTTCTCTTATTTAACACCTCAAAACTGAATAAAAGCTCCAGCCTTATGCTGTTTTTCTGCAAAGAGGCCATTTTTTTCCCCCAATAGACAGATACTGTTTGCTCTATATGGCATACATTTATAATTACTTTAAAGCACTCTGGTTTTCTCTAGATACTGCTACAATTACCAGCTTCTTCTATACTTCTTTGCTGTGCTACCACACTGTGATCAATACAGAATAGTCAGTGGATGTGCTTACTTAGGTATTTTACTTTATCTCTTGTGGCCTTCATTTATTTATAAAATATGATCAGATTAAGTTCTACCTCACTCTCCTGTTTAATAGACTTTGAGCCTATCCTTGTGTTATAGATTACCTTCTCACTACCATCAATGGTCAAATAGCTAAGGCACAATTTGGAGCCTTAAAAACGCTGGATACAATTCGTAAGTCTCTGCTGGACTGGGGTTTTTTTAGGCCAACTTAAGGCTAGTCATTTAGGCTGTTTATCAGAAGGTATTCAGGCACTTCAACTTTCATTGATTTAGGGTTTAGGCATGTAAATACATTTCAGGATCAGGACTTGTTCTCAGTTCAAATGACTTGTTTTTCCTGACAGATGCATTGTGCAGATATATAACAAAGTATCATATAATTACCTAGACACCCATGGTTTGTGTAGAGGCTGGCACTTGAGTCACTGTTTCATTTCTTGAAGAAGAGTGATCATCTCCTATTTAGATCTTTTCTGAACTGCCACACACTGATTCATCAAGAACTTGAGAACAAAGTGTTTTGATCATTTAAAAAATAAAATACAAGCAAAGCAAAGATACTTGCAGTGACATCTTTGATGTTTTATAGATTAAGAGAGTCTCTCATGAACAAGTCATTTCTTGTGTCATCTCTTTTCTGACTTTGAGAGATTTCATTAACTGAGATTAACACTAACTGGGAAATAATTACACTAGCTTATAGAGTCTGGCCTTCCCATCAGCACTAGTAGTAATTAATCAGTACCATCAATAGATTTTAATAGCATTAAAATTCTGATTCACTGCATTAATCCTCAGCCCCACACCACCCAATTCTGTTCTTAGTTTCATTGTGTGCAGGAAACAGTATTCCTTAAGACAATACGAAGAGGACAAATATAGAAACTAAAATGAACCCTCACTTCCACTGTCCCTGTAAGAAAACATCAAGTTTTTCTACATAATCACCCAGCAACATTCACCACTGGTCTGTGAATATGAACTTGTTTAGGTTCCCTGTTCAGCTCCAAAAAAAAAAGCATCTGTGAGTAAACCAAAAGAATAAGAAAAACAAATCATACAAGAAATGTTCTCCAGCTGGCACAATCCCATCTCTCCTTTTGGTTGTTGTTACTGTTCTATTCAATGGCAACAAGCTCAGGCTAAACTTTGTTAATCACATCAGAAATTGAGCAGGGCTTTTCTAATCTTTTAGTTTCATGTCACTTGAATGAAACTGAGTCTTACCTCCTGAAAACAAAAAAGTCAAGAAAAAAAAAAATCAATAGTCCTGCTGGCACTAAGACATATATGACTTTCAGAAATGGAACAAGCATCTAGTCAATTTTTCTTCATTCTTTCTGATTATAGAAGATAAGTGATGCAACATCAGTTTTTGTTCAGGCCAAATGGGTCATAATTGTCTTATACCACTTCATCCCTACTGAAAAGAACAGGCAATTTCTTGTCAGCAGCCAGGACAATGTAACAGTCATGGTTTACTGAAAAATGAGTGGAAGGTTAAAGTAATCCTTAAGGTCTTCTGTTCTTAAACCTTATGTTGAAATACAGGCATATTTTATACATATATATAGCAGTGAGAATCCATCATATCTTGAAACAGAGTAAGAAAGAGGATTAGTAGCCAGCACAATTAGTAGCAAGAGGATTAGTAGCCAAGATTTTGGGATAGCTGAAGTGCATACTGCATTTTTTACTTTAGCTAGGAATTCTCATTTCCATTTGCAATATTCAAAGGCCTGATTCTCATCATCACTGCATCATTAGTGATTGCTGTTGTTCAAGTAAGAGTAATTTCACAGCTGCCCAAAAGAACTGCACCTGTACAGTATGAATGAGAAGCCCTACAATGCTGAAAACTTTGGCTATTAGGGATTCTATGTGTTTTCAGCAATATTAGGTATTTTAGAAAAGTTCCCCACTTTATGCCTTTTCTTGAAGAGAATCTCATTGCACTAAGTTGCATTTCTGCCTTTCATACCAGAGTTGCATTTCACTAGCAGAACTACTGGACATTTAAAAAAAAACCAAACCCAAACCAAGAGGTTATTCTGACCATTTCTTCATCAGATTTACTCCGTCAAGACTTGTGATGCAAGAAGAGACAGCAATGGAGAGATAAAAAGCAACAACCATGTCCATCAGTGAATCTTGCAGCAAAGATTTGTGCTTAGATCTGCTGCAAAACCATCAATGACACAGCAGAAGCATATGAATTGATTGAATCCCTTGCAACTGAAGCAAATAAAGTCCCATGGATTTCACTGGGCCATTACCATTGTAACTGTGGCAAATCTACACTAACCAAAGCAAAGTTGCCTTAGTGGAACGAACCCACTATATCTACATGNNNNCCAACCCCCCCGCAGTGAGGTTGCCACCACCACCACCACTTTGGCTTGGTCCTGCTGCACACAGCTCATTATATAATTTAGTTTTTTAAATTAGCTGCAGACAGATATAAAATCTAGGTGAAAGGTGGTTTGCTAGCAGAAGAGCTACATCCCATTTAAAAGCTCCAGATGTTATAATCAGACTACATTTATCCTAAGATCAGATTTTCTGCTCTTAGAAGCTTACCTATTCCAGGGATAACTCTTAGTGCAGCAGACTAACAGCATGATAAATATTGTTCCCTGCAGCCTATTCACTGGACAGTATCTAAAAATCTAACAAAACTAAAAGTAAACATTTGTTGTTCCATTTAAATTTTCACAAAAAGGCAGCTGAAGAAAAGGCTGCTAGAAGAGGAACAGTTTCTCTGGCTACTTCAGACCAGACTTTGGAAGTCTTACATCTTGTGAGTATTGTTCTAAAGGGTAAGTGTACGGTAAAACAAGCAGTTTGGATAGAGGTCACAGATTAAGTTTTTCTTTCTGGTTCTACTGAAATCTGGTATTAGCTGACAGTCACTGGTGAGCATAGATATGTCATAACTATGAAGACAACATTAGACAAGACTACTATCTAAGAAAGAATTTTAGTTAAGTCACTTGAGATTTCTTTTGCTCCAAAACATTTGGCACTTACGAGGTTAAGATGGAAAAAAATGTCATCACGAAAAGGCTGATGATATGGAGTTAGGGTTTGAATGAAAAACTTAAATGGAATAATTTCATAAAACACTAAAACACAGACATTACTTAAAATTTTTGAATCTCAGAAAAAGTAGAAGTGACAGTTCTCTTGAACATTTTACTTCATTTTCACTGTTGGGTTCTACCAAATGTTGATGGAGAGAGAAAGACTCCAGCTAAATCACTTACTCTGGGATTTCTCTGTATCTAGGTACTCTACATGCAAAGAAAGGAGGCATATCTCCCCCTAGGGCAGAGTTAGTGATTTCAGTACTTTATCAGAAGGGGACAGCTTTAATTCTGTATTTCTTTATGTCTATGGGATTCTTTTAATTAACTTTAGGTTACTCAGCAAGATGAGTATTATGTAGTCTTTGTTAGATATGGATTAACCATTTCCTTATCACCAGGAACCACATTTTACTAGTGCAACATCTGTTCCAAGGAATACACTTGAGACCATGCAGAAGTACCTTAGCAGCATATGACAGAAACCTGCAAGCCCTGTATAACTGAGTTTTACAACTTGAAGATGCAGGAAAAAATGAAATTCCAGGTACTTCATAAGCCTCTGAATGCAATGCCTAATCCAAGTAATCCAAAAGCAATCTTGTTGGCAACCTAATTGTATTTTCTAAGGATGAGGCTGCAATAACAGTCTGTTTACATATAATTGGATCCCTTTATATGTTTGTATTGTGCTTATTTCTGAAACCTTTCAAAATTGAAAGGTCTCCTGTAATATTTGACTTGGCTTCTTACTCTAACCTGAGGGACTGCGCATTACTTTGCACATAATAGCCCAGACACATATGAATTTTGTATCAGTACTGATCAGAAAGTACAGCTATCCTTTGAGGACCAGCAACCAGGACATGCAAGAAAAATTGAGGAAATTGCACTGATTTTTAAATTGCTTTTTATTTTGATTCGTTTGTCCTAGGGAGCTCTTACTGTCTAGATCAGCTTCTGTTGCAAATGCAGTTCAGTGGGGAAAACAAGGGAAGAGAGACTCTACATTTGAGATAATTTTTAAAGTTATCACAACTTTTTCAGAGTATTATTTACATCTGCACACTAAAGTGTTTGTTTAATAGACAGGTTTCAGAGCATGCATCCCTAATTGATACCATTCATAGCTCTTAAATGGAAACACTTCATTTGCCTCTTATGCTCCATGAAGGGTTTCCAGAGGACTAGAGTGAAATAGAAGACCAGAAGTTTCTTGTGACTGAACAGAAAGCACACTCTTATCCTTGCATAGAAATGACAGAGCTCCTTGTGCAGACAACAGCTAATGTCACATTCATTCCAAAAAACTATTGTTCACTGACTGTTTTTTCTCCTAGTCTTGTGGCAGATTTTCAACTCCAACTTCCCATACACGCTAGTAACCAACTTTGACATGCAAGCCTAGGGTAAATTAGACTACAAATTTAAGGACATAGGATTTTGCCAAGCCACATCAACTCAACAGCCCATCAAGACATTACACTGACTCCAGCCATGGCTACTACCTGACACTTGAGGAGAAGCTAGACCTCCATCAAGCTAAAACAATTGTGCAGTAATTTGCAGCAGGGGAATTCCTTCTTGATGCCACCACCTCTCTCCAAGTGCTCAGTTTGTGGAAGTGTAGGAGCTATAGAGAGAAGAAACTCCTAGGATTGTGCACTAGATCCTATTACCCAGAATCCTCTCCCTACCAGGATTTTTTCTTACCTATTTATTTCTCAGGTACCTGGAGAACATGGTGACAAGTCCTAGAACAGGAACCTGACTGGAATAGAGCAGTCAACATTTACTCCCCTGCCACAACCCCTTGTAAGTATGCCTATCTGCTTCCCAGTCAGATATAAAAGAGACAGGAACTCAAAAGAAAGCATTATCAGGTGAGATGCATTTGAGACAGGAAGAACACTATTTGCTTAAAAGCCTGCTGACACAGTTGAATCCCATAATTCTGGATTGCAGTAAAACAGTCTTCCCTGGACTTAACTTTGGAGAAATCCTAATGCATAGGAACAACCTGAAATTTGCAGTACCAGTTCAATCTCGTCATTCTACACAAACCCCTTTTATGCTTGCTCTCTCAGGAAACAAAAGATGCAGTCTTCATCACTATTTCTGACAACTCCAGTGTGACACCTATAAAGCTATTCAAACCAAGCACACAAGATTTGTCAGAACAAGGCTGACATTTTAAATGAAAAATAATGATAAAATGTCTAAAAATCTGCTGTAGAAATAATCTCAGAGATAGTACTGGCAATTTGAATACAACAGCAAAATGTTATTGTGTAAAAATCAAACCAGAAATTCTTTCATGTAGCTAAACATGGAGTTAAATTATGTAAAAGCTGCAAGTACTTTGATGCAAGAGGAGGAATTCACAAGTCCTTGTTTGTGGCTTAATGTAAATGGACGTTTTGCATGAAGAATTACACTGGTTTCACTTTCACTCTTGACATAAGTATAGCTATTTCATGAACAAACAGTAGATGGAAAGTAAGGATCCCTCAGAGCCAAAGGAAATAAAGTCTATTCCATTCTTGTTGAGCTAAATTAGTATGAATCCTTCTTCAGCATTTTAGATGTGTGCAGTGCTATGATAGCACTAATAATGGTGATTTATTTTGTATAGATGAAGGTCATGAAAGACTATAACATGTGGACAAGCCAGTTGAGCATATAATACACTGAGTTTTGTTATCTGCATTTGGTAGGGCATTATAGTGGAATCCTGTTGTCTTTTTTTACAGTGAAGCCTGGATCTTTAACATTCACATTGGTTAACTTCAGTGAGAATTTAAGAGACTTTATTCCGCTTCCCTCATCCTCCCAGTGGAAGCTAAGCATGCCTAATGCTATAACATGGAGCCATATTAAAGAAGTTTTAATACAATTTCCAATCATCCTCAATGCAAAGCAAATTTGTTATCCTATCTGAAGTAACCAATGCCCAAGTTGAAGACAGAAAAAACCATTTCAAAAGTAAAAATATATTGGAAAGCTCCAAAGATAGAACTACTTCTCAGGACAAGTAAAGGGGAGCGGGAAAATCTAAGTAGACACACATGCTTTATACTCTGCTGAATTCTCAGAGTAGATACGCCCCTTTTAGGTCTGCTTTATTGCATAAGGGCAGATCAAACTGAGCAATCTATCCTTCATTTGTTTTATCATCTCACTAATCCATAATTAAAAATTAAATAATTAAGTACAAGAAATCCATTAAGTTCTTTAAACAATTATAGTAAAGAGTCAGTTAAATATGATGGGCCATTAAGTTATTATTGAATGAGGCTGCTGTGTTTGCATAGTTGTAACTTGCTTTCTCTAAAGTATGTAGTGCCTGATAACTTGCACCCATCTAAGGTCTGTTAAATACATAGAATTCTATTCCACAGTCCAATAAAAGCAGCATGTCAAAATGCATATTCTTCCATAGCTACAGAGCTCACGCTCTCTCCTGTGGTTTGAAGGTAATTTAACATTGAACATTTCCCTACTACTGTCAAGAAGGATGAAACAGCAGAGCAGAGGTGGTGTCAGCCAGCAGATGGTACTGTAGGCTGCCATACTGCAGGCTGCAGAGGACAGGCGAGGCTGCTGCCAGTTTGTTGCGTTCCAAGCTGCTGGGGAGTGAGCCCTGGCAGAGGTTGTGCTCTCAGCCTTTCTCCCAGGGTTCTGATGTCAGGAGACCTGCAGCTCATTATACCATGGAGCCAGCTGCAGGAAAGTCAACTTTTCAGGTAGCCAAAGGCATCTTGGCTATGAATAATCTAGATAAGCAATGTATGCTAGAAAGCATCATCTCTACTCCCACCTTTACCTCACAGTACCACTTCCCTACTGCTGTGCATCTTCTGGGTGTGCAGAGTGAGGGCAGTCACTTTCCCATGGTTAGAAGCTCCTGTTCGCTCTCCCTCACTAGTTCTGTTTTGCTCAAGGACAAGCAGCTGTTTCTCAGACAGTAGGGAACCCAGCCCTGTGCATAGTATCAGAATAAATCACTGGTACCACTTACACCCCTCAACCCTATTTTAGTTATTGCAGGTTCTTCTTTTCCTAGTTGCCTTCCCAGAGAACCTAAACCCTGCCTATAGGGCAAGTTTCAGCAGCTCTCCAAGTCACCTTTGGTAACCTAGGATACAATAATAATAATAATAATAATAATAATAATAATAATAATAATAATAATAATAATAATAATAATAATAATAATGCTTTTTATCCACACAGAACAAGACATCAAAAGTAGAAAATTCTCACTGGCTAAGGTAAGTTGCAGGTCCTTGCATTTTCTAGAGGCCAGAGGCAAGTGATGAATTGAGCTCAGGGAAGCAGTATGACTTGCAAAAAAGCTTAACTTCATGGTATGTATGATTTGCTTGCTTCAGGAGACTGGGGGCTCTTACAATATGCAGATGTCTCTGGGGGTCCACTAAGCTAAGAAAGGCACTTTTTTTAGCACCTCAGTCTACTCCTGGATTCTGATTTCCTACATGGATCCCCCCTCCTCCCCCCAAGGTAAACTGCATTGCTTACAGAACAGGAAGATTGCTGTTTAACAAGATGGGTGATGACCCACTTTAGAATTGCATGATTGGCAACTGAAGGGGAAAAATGTTCTTTAATTACTTGTCTCTCTAGGGAAGATTTTAAATAGTTGAGCTGGTTCTAATATGACAGCACTTAGCAGATTTTGTTTTCTTTTCTCATTTTGAAACTTTAAGTTTACAGGTCCATGAGGCACCATTTGAAACATCTACTATCTTTACTAGAATAACTGTCCCTCCTGGGGACCCATTCCCCATTCCTTTGGGAACGTACGTACCATACCCTAGCTGAGCAACAATCCACTCTAATAACTAACACTGTTTCCCCTAATTAACTAAGCTAATTGGGAGATTCAGGATACCTTCGGTTTACACCTGTCTGCTCCACCAATTCTCTAACAAGTTAAATAAGTCACTTCAGCTAATGTTTTCAGAAGTAGCACTCTGAGGTGTGATCTTACAGATTCTGAGGTGTTGTAGCCCCTGTTGGGAGTCACATGTGAAGGAGCTCTTTGGAAAACTGTGGAGCTGAGCTTGTAGAACTCAAATTCCATTTCCCCATCCTTCAATTTCATCACCTGTAGATTGCTAATAACTTACTAGCTCCTCAGACTTTCAAAGAGAATTTCAGTGGATGAGGACTGAATAAGAAGGTTAAGAATGGGTCTTATTTTTCAAGTTCTAACAAAACAGTGCCACTTTCGTCATATAGTAGTAATGTCTCTTACCTTGCTACTACATGTTCTGTCATGACACCAGAAAGTTGAGAAATTAAGCCCCAAAGTCCTTCAGCACATGTTCGTTGAATGTATTGGGAGTTCCTCAGTGAACAGGATCCCTTCCAAACTGAGTAAAGATAAATATCACATATGCACTACGGACTAAGCAGGTTAGTGTCTCATAATTAAGATGTAGCCACAGATACCCAAGGGGAACTAGGAATTGCAGTTAGGTCTGAACCCCCAGTTTATCACATCAACCACTGTATCATTCTTCTGTCTCACCAGACTACCATCAAGTTAACAGCTGTCCTTCAGACTACTTTGTTAGGTGGCTCACATACATAAAACTGTTCACAGCATTTATGTAGCTGGTTTCTTCTTTGTCTTTCCCTTGCACATTGATGTTTTAAAGACTGAAAAATGAGCATTGAAAAAATTTCCTCAGTCAGCAACCTGCAATCTATTATGGCAATTAATCAAAGACATACTTTGTCAACTTCTTCTTGTTCTCTTATGCTTTATGATCATGTTGTTATTTCATCAACACAATAAAAAGGGATTAATCTTCATTGCTGGGAAAATTGTTTTCAGGACTAAGGGTAGCAGCCTTAGCTAAGCTACTGATCTTGTGGTCCAAATCAATCCCTGAGAGCAGAATTAATTATTTTTAACTGGGATGCATTCATTAAGCCCTAGCAAATGCATTTTCAAGTTCTGCACATTATCATAATACAAATCTGTCATTCAGGGCAGTATATTCATACAGTCACTGCAGGTTCAGCAAGCAAAATATGAGGGTTACATGCAACTGAACAGACTTGTTAGGGTGACCACATATATGGTGGTGTAATACACCTACAAAAAATATATCGGTATGCTATTGCACTGTTTTGTTACTGAAAAGAGTAACTGCAATACTTACACTTATTATGAATAGTCTACAAAGCAGTAACCATAATTTAATCTGTTACAAAGTGTAACATAACAAATTGTTTCATCTAATCTGGAGACTAATTACCCAGCAGATAGATACTTCACAGTGCAGGCTGACATACTCTGCCACTTTGATACCCATTACCAATATGGTTTCATACAACTTTGTCATGAAACTTTCAGAATTTAGGAAAGTCCCACTAGGAGAGCACATGCAGGATGTCCTGCAGACACAGAGACCACCTTGACCATCCTAACTGTTTCCCTGTTCCCCTGCAGTTTCCCCTAGAATATCAGCACAGCTTAAGTTTCTTATCCTTAGAGGATTGCTTGATGGTCCCAGATAGGACTTGCCGTTAAGTGTACTTAAGAACTGACAAAGTGACATCCCAAATCTTGCCTGGGACACCTGGAGTGTAAGCTCCATAAAAACCCAACATCCAGTAACTTAACAGAGCATCATTCTGCAGCACTCATAACATCTGCAACACACCCAGTCACTTTTTAGTTACCTGGTGCCACAGCATCTCATTTCAGTGGTCAAAGACTTTTCTGTTATTGTAGTCACCATGTTCTTACCAATCCATTTCAACAAGATTATCCAGACATTAATGCTGTAAATGTCTGAAATAGTTGCAGGTTAATTGCAGCACCCTAAATCTTTACTTTGACAGAACTTCAAAGCATCAAGTTCATGTGTTCTTTGCTTTTCTCGTTACTCAGTTTGGCCTTATTGGCTCATTGCCCACAAAATATTGATTAGCCACAGATTCTCTGTGGCCAGCACTGTAAAACCAGCCATAGATTTACATTCTGGAAAGAAGTTCTGACAGGGCCAGTAACAACCTGAACACCTTGTAGGCTGTTTTATTACCAAGTGGATAGAGGGCTCATTTCACCAACTCAGTAAATAATCAGTTTCAGCTTAATGTTCTTGTAGTTAAAAGGATTATAACAAGACTCACTCAAGAAAAAAATACATCACTAGCCTCAGGTACATGTACTAATACACAAAGGTCTTAAGTGTGTAATAATACTAGTAGCATATGTAGCTCAAAACCAGCTGCATAATGTGAAATTCTTCCCTGCAGACACAGCCAGTACTTTTTAAAAATCTCTTCAAATAAGGGTTGGATGTAAGATTGCCCAGATACACATGGCACTTACTACTGTAGTATTCAGTCATTTCAGAGGTCATAACTAACTTCTGCTTTCTGGTATTTTGGGGGTAATTTCAGAGGAACTTCACTAGCAGCACAAAAAACTGTGCTCTGGTCTGAAGCAATGCGTAAGTGTTCACACATCTAGAATCTGTCGTTAGTGGATCAGACACCCACCTGCTCAAAAAGCCATTTAGAGCACTGACCTCCCTGAGCCCCAGCTCGACGCCCCACATGTATGAAAGTTTTGTGCAGGGAATGCAACAATGGGAAAAACTCTTCTCTGGTTTCAGTTTCTGGAAAACTGCTTTTTGGTTCATAAGTACAAAATTCAGAGATACAGTTTGTTCTTCACTACCCAAGGAAAAAACAGATCATTTTTCAGGTCTTTATGTCAGCTGATCTCCATCCACATGCCACAACACAACAGCGGCCTTACAAAGGCACTCCTGCACTAACATCTAACCAGCACTGACTACAACTCCTAATAAACTTTCTTCAGTGGCCATCAGAGAAAAGTTACTTTTTCCACCAGTGTGCTTCCTGCCCCTGACACTTCTTTAAAAAGCCTGCTCACAGAATATTCATTGATGATTTATCAACTTAATACCTGCCCCAGCAGCACACAACTGCTGCTTGCTACAATCTAGAGCTCATGCACTGCTAGAGCTTTGGCTGCTACAGTTTTTTTCCCTGATTAGACTGTAGACTTATCAGACACTTTTCCCACTTTTGCTGATTGTGGACAGCAGGGGGAGGGAAAGGTGTTTTTATTTAATGGCTTTGTTGCTATAGAAATTTTGGAGCATTAGCAAAATCAAATGAACTGCTAATTTTCCACACCAGGCAATATCCAAGCAGCTCATAAGTTAGAGGCATGTCCTTGCAGTTCCCAAGGTAGAGGAAGAAAGGGGAAAATATCAATTTAAGAAGAGTAATCAGATTTATTACTGATGTTTTGTATGAAACCCATCTACTATGCCCTTGGGAATTACTCTTATCTCCCTCAGCCAACCTTTCATCACCTTCTAAACCATAAGTTAATGCCAGAAAGGAAAAGACAGCAGAAAGTCATTTTGGAATTTTACCCCCAAATTCTGGAATCATGAAAGTCTTTCATCCTCAAAACAAAAAAGGGAAGCAGCTATTGATTCAGAACTGGTCTTCTTTTAAGTTACCAGAGGTGGAAGGAGGCACACAGATGGCCTGAATAGCATATCTAAAGCCACAGACATCCTAATGTATTAAGTCTAATGACAAAAGCAGGTCTGCTTTGCCAAAATTGTTCATGTAAGTAATATGCAAGAAACTCCCTAGTAATAAAACTAGTCAGGTACCACTACCTTTTCCCCCCAAATGTTAACATTTACTATACTCTGTCCCACAGCTCTGAATCCATTACCAGCTACATTGCCACTTCAGTATCTTCAGGCCCTCCCAAACTGGCCAGTCCAGGGCACCCTGTGTGACTGAAGTATTTTAAAAATCACTGGTTTAAGAATCCATCTGTAATTCAATTTTAACTATTAGTGGAGAAATTGCTTCTGTCTAATCACTGCCCTGACTCTGGGTCATGTGCTTATCTCTAGCCCCTTGGAACTATCCTCTGATAATCCAGTACTGCCAGGTCAAACCCACTTGCTCTGCTTTCGTCATGTCCATCTTTTGACAACTAAGTCCTCCTCTTGCACTGCAGGCAAACTAACGCAGAGACAATAGTTAATATTAGCATGAAGGGGAATGGATGAAGAAATAGTACCAGGTCTCACTCTGAGTAGTGCATAGAAGCAGCATAGTTTATGTTACCAAATTGTCAGCATCCCAGAAGCAGCCACAAGTGCCCTATCAGGAGATGGATTGTCATATGGGCAAATCCATTAACAAAAATGTTTATCTAAATAAAACAAGAAAAGTTGGTGACATTAACCAGGAGACTCTAATAGAGGGACTATTACTTTTTTTTTGTTTGATTAGCTAAAGTGTAACATGATAGACCTGACATACTTTAATTAGATGTATCTGAAAACTCATACCCTTTGTAACAACAGTAACAGTTTAAGTGAAAATACAGAAACAAGCTTCCTAAATTACTGACTGAAGTTAGTTAACTTGGAAGGAAAATTCATGGGAGAAAGCTTTGATCAGCCTGTCCCATCAAGCTTGTGAACCAGAAGGAACATTCTGTGCTATCTTGGTCTTTAAACATGACCTACCAGAGTAAACCAATGCATGAACATGAGATGCTCCAATGATATGAGCAGCAAGAGTGACTTCCTTTAATTTTCACTAATAGTCATCCTATTCAAATGGAATGAATCCAAACTCTCCAAGTAAGTTTAACTCCCGCAGCAGCAGCCCATTTTGCAAAACTGATGGCCAGCATACAATAATTTCAACAATTTAACTTTTACTGCCTAAGTAACAAAAATCAGGCCTCTGAGTTTAAGGGCTTTCCAAAGGTCATGCTCCCTCAGGATGCCTCAAGCAAGTGTGTGGACCAGCACAAGAGTACAATAATTGCTGAAGCTCGGTTATGGACAAACAAGGAATTCAAATGACCAGGTTGCTGCCACCGCCCTCATTCATAATTGATTTAAGAAAGTAGAGGCATTAGGAAGAAAAATTCCCTACAGCTCAATAGCTGTAATCACCTCATGATATCCAGTTTCTTCAGCCCTTACAATTTCAATAAACTTTTCCAATAGCTCATGAATTAGAAAAAACATGCCTTGAGTTATAGGTCCTCTGTATTAAAGTGATCATAACAGATTAGTGATAAATACAGAGTAATTGATTTTTTTTCATTTCCTCCCTCCCCCAACAAACTTAAACTAGTAACAATAATTATGTAAAAGTATTTCCATTGGGAAGCTTGTACATTTCTGCCAGTAAAATCAATTGTTCTGAGGATAAAATTTATCACAAGAATTAATCTTTGCTATCTTCAATTACTGTATCACACAATTATCAATGTTATTCATGACGTAAAGTATGCAGGAGGGCATCTTAATTACAAAATAAGACTGTACAGTAACTACCAAGTCTTATGAAAGCAAATGAATGGGAAAACATTCCTGATGATAGAGCATATGTGCACCTCATCATGTCAAGACTTCCTGGGAAGCTGCTGCAAGTATTTCTTGACCCAACATGGAAATTGCACTATATAGAAGAGATGTTGTCCTGTGCTGAATTTGAAGACAACCTGCTCAAAACCTGTAATTGTTTGAGTCGTTACCAATCCTTCTGAAGTCAGATTTCAGACTTAACTTCTCAGAAAATTATGGGTTTGATTTGTCAGTATGAATGATTTTTTTCTGTGTTAAAGGCTACCTCTGATAATTCTGTTCAAAGTTGGATAGGAGCTCCAAGCAGTTCTGTACTGCTCAGAAGTCCTCAGGACACTGAATCACATTCAGAAATAACTGGGAGAAACATTCTGCAGAAAAGACACTAAGCAAAAACACCCAAGAAGTTGGTTTCCTGCTCTTCCACAGACTTTCTGTATAACCTCAGGCAAGTCACTTGGGCTACATGTACATGCTGCTTTGATGGCATTGTGGTAAGGACAACCACAACCTAACTTCACTAGTGCAAAAGCTAGCACAAAGAGAGCCACAACCAGCACAGAGCTCTCTACAGACTGCAAAAACAACTACACAAAGCCAGATAAATATAATGCCAGCTGACTATGCTGTCACAGCTAGGCAAATGTTACCTAACTACTGCAAAGCCAATCCAGATACTGCCAAGATAGAGTAAGCAGTTATCTTGGCTACTTGGATGGGAAGATTTATAATATAGGGAGGGGTGTCTCTGCACAGGAGTATCTTGTTAGAAGCATTCAAGGATCACTGTAATACAGATGGCAATCTAAAGTGACAGTCTTTTAGGATAGCCCTCCCATCCTTAAGGAGATTAAAGAGCTATAGCTTTTTCAGATAAGCTGTTAAAATCTAAACATGACCCATCTTATCTTTTTGCTTTGATTAGCATAGCAGCCTTTTGTTAGTCTAAAAATCATATAAGCAGCTAATAGCTTGTGGTCTAGGAAAGGGTGAGCGTTAAGGTCAGCTTGGCCTAAAAATGAGCAACCAAGCCAGGGTACCCTTCCTGCTAGAGCAGGTACCCTATTTTACTACACCTTACTAGTCTTTGTTGGCCAATTACAATTGTTACCAGCACACTACAGACAGAGTTTGCCTAATTATTAGGCTTTTCATGTAAAAATCCCTGGCCTTGCCACTGTCCCCTTAGGTGGGAGGAAATGAATAAATGGCTGGATGGCATCAAGGTGGTTTTCTCTGAGGGCACTCTGTCAGTGCTCCCTAAACAGGTGAGCAGTACCGCTTTGCTATCTCACTGGAACAACATTTACACTTAACCTTGAACACCTTACTGCCTAGGTAACTAGTCAAAACAGAACTGTGCAAGTACACATATCAGGCCAAAGCCTCTACTGAGGTTTCCTTTTGCTTATAAAAGGACATTCATAAATACCTGGTTCAGATTCTTAGCTACTATAAATTGCAATTGCTCAGCTGATGTGCATCTGCAAAGGATCTAGTCCTTTCAAATTCCTTTTATTACTACCAAGTGTAACGTGTGTATTTGCTAAGAATAACAGACAATGACTGCACTGCTGTTATACTGTGCCATGAGATAAATAAAATTTATAATGTGGCTCTAACCATGTCACTTTCACAGTGCCCAGTAATTAATCTCCCATAACCCTTATTTCATTCTGAACCTTTGAGCAGATCCCAAGGGATATTAATTGTTAGCCTATCTGTCATGCAAGTGCATCTCCCTCCTTTCTGAAGACTGCTCAGCTACTCCAACAGACAGCATTTTGTCTCCACTTTGAAAACCGTAATGAGACTCTACAGTTGTACGGTAATGACTGCAGTTAGTAAAGTATACAGAAGAGCTGATCACAAGCTTTCACTCCACTGTCCTGGGTGCACATATGGCATTGTCCTGGACTATTAAGCTTGATTTGTGTCTGTCAAGAACTATAACAAGATAGCTGGTGCTGAAAAAAAGTCTTGTTGAACTTACTCTACAGTCCATGGAAAAAAGCCTAGACAAAAAAATCAGGATCTGTCCTACAGGAAAACAGTTTAGCTAACAGCCTGGCAAGTTGTCCCATTTGTTCTAAAATTAAGATGAACTGTAAGTTGGTAAGTCAAGCAAGAAGTCATGTCCCAGATTGATATAGCTTGTTGCAAACCTGCTTTTAAATGCTAGAAGTCTTTAGTGCCCACAGTGGAGTCTGACTACCTCTCCTTTAAACACACCTCTAGTCTTGTGCAATCCTTGAACAGAAAAAAAGTTAATCTGGACTTCCTGCTATGGTAGCTAGTTTTCTGTAAGTGCCTCCCTGCTACATGTACAAGCACAGAGCACAGAGCTCAAAGAACTTCCCAACTCAATTCATTCTCACTGCATGTCTACATGAGCCAGCAGCAGGATGACAGGAGGCAGCACTGGGCTATGCGGAACAATTCCCTCTGGAAGGAGAAAAGGACCTTTCTTTGACTAGTACACAGGCTTTCCACTGGTCCATCCTCACAGCACACAGATGTAATTAAGCTAAATTGCAAATTTCCTCACTTAAAAGTGATACTAATTTCCTTTTGTGTACACTGCCTTGGTCAGGTCACCATGCTTCATTACACACAACATCTCAGGTGCCCAGCTATCAGGGGTTCAGGGCTTGGGAAATCTTTCCCACAGAGTCATTCTTTAATAACTGTTATTTAAATAATGCTTTAGGGACCAAAGAAAATTATGTATTTTAAACATTAAATTATTATTAGTAGTAAGCAATAGAAATGATTGTTCTGGAATAGAAAAACATTTCCTGAAAGAATCTGTGCCAGCCTTAATTACACTCCCATTGTATTTCATCTTCGTGCTCCCCACACGGAGAGGGAGGGGTGGGTGGAAGATAATTGGAACAAGGTGAAAATGACTGCTCATTAAATTGCAGACTACACAAGTACTCATTCCATGTGAGAGGGCTGTAAATATGACTTTTAATGAAGTTATGACATGCTTGCCAATAAAAGTCATTTACTTCACAGTATTACAGTTAATTATACACAGCTGGAACCATTTATTGCCCATCCCTTGTTAACTTTGGCTGGGCTCATTAACCCTTTCACAGCTCTGTGCTTATGATACCTCCGATGCAAGAAGTATAGGTCAAAGAGGCTGCAGGAATTTTAGGAGGAGTAGGAGTGTAGATACTGTAGACAACCTTTGTAAAAATGCAAATGCTCCAGGTGGAAATTGAAGTGTGCACTCTGTTCTAGAAAGTACACATCTATAGAAATCCACAAGGGAAGCATTAAGGTATAAATGGGGAACGAACAAGTACAGAAGCACCAGAAAGAACATGATAGTGGCAGGTGTGGATAGCACATAGGTCAAAGTCATCAGGGCTGCAGTACATCTACAAGCAACTTTGCAAAAGATGAACATCAAAGTTTTATCGACAGTGCAATGGATTTCAAACAGTTGGTTCATAATAGTCTCTTCTGACCATAAAACTACAATTTAAGAAGAGGTCACATCAGCACAAAGATCTGTTTTCCCATAATCAACCTCTGCATTCCCCAGAGACTAAAAAAATTCAATTTTCCATAAATGAAGGCACAACAGTTCAGTTTACCTATTCACTGTTTCTTACTTGCTGGTATTCAGTCCTTTCAGCAATATACTAGTTTAACCAATGCTCTGGCAGAGGCACACAGCACCCACAAGAGTAGGGCAGGCATTTATGCAGCATGGCAGTGCAGACTTCTAAACATCCCTTTATGTCTTACTTGCTTCTCTGTTATTCAGGAGAGAACTTATTGCCTAAGCCATAAGCTTTACACTGTAGTCCCTGCAAGCAGAATATCTTGTTTTCCAGAAGGAATCCTCATTTGAATTACAGGTATCAATTTCAGTTCCTTTAGTGCTTCTTTGCAATCTGCAAGTAGAATGAGTTATCCATTGCTTTCCCAATTAACGATTCAAATCAAGATGTCAAAACTTAATTTGATGATAAGATTCAGAGCCTCTTTTGTGATGACACATCACTGGTGACTACTTAAACTGCAACGAAGAGAGCAGATTAAGGTTATGGTACTTTTGTCCTTAAGATTCCTGCTGCAGAAATAGTACTGCAATCTTAACACCCCCAGGTAAGATGGAATGGGTGTTTCATGCTCTTTGTTTTACAAAAACTCAGGCTATAGCTCCATAGGACTGTAAATCAATTTTAGGATGCCTAGTACTAGATTAGGTTAAGAGACAAAGTGCTGAACTAGGACAAACGACATCTGCTAGTGTAAAGTAGCTGAAAAAATTTTGAAGGGGTAACTATCCCTGCAGATCAGATATTGCTTGATCAGGGATATTCCTACCACAGCCAGCATAAAGCTAGTAAACCAAGGCAAATACCACATTATGCACTCTGGCTAATTTTGCAGAAACACGCTTGTGAGCTTGTCCTACCCGTTTCAAATTTGCATTGCCAAGTAATCCAGTAATGCAGAGATTTGGTATTACTGAAAATAGAACCGTCACCTGTCATTTATTGATAGTCACTATTGCACAGAAGCAGACTTTTAAGAGTCTGGGGTTAAAAGATTTGGAAAATTATCTAGTCAATACAAAGTTAGGCTTAATAGGCTAAAATGACCAAACGTATTTTTCATAATTTAAAGGGTAGCACTGCCAGATCAGATATGAAAGTCGGACGTGAAGGAAAGGATTCAGAATGAACTAGTGCCAGTTCTTTTACTACAGGTAAGCAATTTTAGGCCATTTTGTTTTATTATTTGTTGCAATTACGAAAGCTTCTCAATTTGCATTGCTTGTACAGGTTGCTTTTACATCCTAAGAGCTCCTTATCTTCTAGTGTTCCAAACTGTGCAGCTCTTCATCTTGAGCTAGAATATGTTGACTGAGCACTTTTGCTAGAGAAGCACAACCCTGACCAATCCCCAAAAATCTTCTCTTAAAAGAATAAATGAAATATGGGATTTAACAAGTGTTGCTGGGGATTCAGAATCCCTGCAGTCAGGAACCCCCACAGCCGACAGTAGCCTGGCTCACAGTTACCCAGGGATTTGTTTTCCTTTGTCAGAAGACTTGCCAGCACACAAACATTTATAGTGGCAATAAAAAGCTTTAAACTACCCCATAAGCTTTAGAGTCAAACAGCAGTCCCTTAGCACTGCTTCTAATTAACTTCTAACCTGCTGGCTCTTGGAGGTTTTTTCCTGTATTCCTTTATTTTCACCTGCTAATAAAGTCTGGAAAATTGAACTTTTCCTTGATTCTTCTAGTTTGATACAGTTAATTACAGGTCCTCTGTGCAGTTCATAAGGATCTTTAGCTACCACAGTATACTACTCTTTTCCTGCATTCTTAATCTTGTTTGCAAGTTGAGTTAGACAAAAGGCATGTCATGACCTAAGGAGCTAGTAATTTACATATTTTCATGTGGTTTTAAGCAGAAAACAGACATTCATTTCCTTCCAGTTCCACTGAGACAGGAGAACAGATACTGGACTTAACAAGGGTTTGTTTAGATGGAAGAGAAAAGCTAAAGCACTGCAATAAAAGATTTTTCTAGGCTGTTCCAACCACTTCAGGAAGCATGTTCAGGAAGGGGAGTTCAGAATTTAACCATTATTCTTGTTGGATATCAGCTTCAGCATATGACATTTCTCACCAGATGACCAAGTATCTGAAGACAGTGTAGGGAGCTCAGACTTGGGCACTGTGTAGTTTATGTCCCCAGCTCTGAAATTCTCAGCAACCCCGGGTTAATAGTCTATTTTCCATCCTTTCTCTACTTTGTCAGCAACTGCTTCTATCTGGCCATATATTTGTACTCAAAACTGGGTCCTGTCTATGCCCGTAGATAAGTACGGGTAACTAAAGAGTTAAAAAAGGATTTTATTTCTTTGCATAATCAAAGCCTGCACCCAAACTTTAGAGTTGCTTATTTGTTGTTTATAACAAGGTTCTCACAATCCACATTGAATGTTTACTTAAACACTAATCTGACTTTAGACACTCTCGACTTGAATTGGTAGATGAAACAGTGGTGGAAAAGTTAGTCATTTGCTTTTTGCTGCCCTGGTGCCCTAAAGCTATCTTACAGAAAGTGGGCCTGCCTTAAGTAGAACATTAACCCCAAAGGCTGTGTTTTATTGCCTTCAATTGCTGTATCAACATGACAACCTGTTTCATTAAAACCACTAACTAGCAAAAAGTCTAATCTGAGTAGCTGTTTTATAGCTACCGTAACAGTGAACAATAATAAAGTTGTTGATGAAAATGAAATTGTCATAATTAAGTTTAAATAGATCCCGTAAAGAAATTTTTCTTCATTAGAGCTGCCTTCCACTTTCCTTACCTGCATCGTTTGGTTGGCGATGAACATGTTCCTACTGCTGCCATAAGCCAGCAAAAGAAGCAGAATGACAAAACAATACCTAGGCAGAAAGGGTCACTTTTCCCTTGACTTTTATCCTTTATAACAATGATTCTCAATTTCTTACTGCATACCCAGCTGTACAGAAAGCAATGACTAGCACCAATTCTGTAAGGTTTATCTTAAGATCATAGGTTTGCTAAATGGAACATGCCAAGTGCTTTTGCTTTCTGCTGCCTAGCAACTTCTTACAAATAAAGGCTATGAATAGGAAAGCTGCTACAGAAAAGCAACCACCATTGCAGAACATGTTTAACTCCCTTTGCAAACAGCGTTTTTAGAGACTGCAACAAGATTTCTCTGCTTCTCACCACCACACCTTTGGTAACTGACCAGTATGAGACCACTGAAACTGCTCTGGTTCACTGTCACATCCCAAAGTTGGAGCAACTCAGGTTCCTTTGTCAGAATTAAGGTGAAACAACACCAGGGGAGTTCAAACAACAATCAACATTTATTCAACCTAGCTAACC
>JANZLQ010000052.1:15358018-15380030 GCA_026212715.1 Elanus axillaris
TCGGTGAGCTTGGGGGGGGGGCGTTCATTGCGCAGTTGCCTCTTTCCCTGCTGGCATAACCGCTTAAGATAGAAGCACAGTCCCATCCTCCATGGGGCCTCCTCCTCCAGACACATACTCTGTGCTCCTTCTCCTGGTCACTTAAGATAAGGAATTGTGGCTTTGGAGAAGCATGGTCCCAGTGTCTGTGGGGCCCTCTCCTCTGGCCACACTGTCCTGTTCACAAAACTCCAGCATTTTTACAGAGGCTGTTTCTCCACCAAAGTTCTTCAACAAATGTTTGAGACATTGACTATAATTTGTCAGACCGTCACATGCACAAACCAGAAGAGATGCTAAAAGTCAAGGTTTAAACAGTGCTGGTTAAACAGAGGAGTTATTGCATGTTATTGAATGAGAAAATAACAAGTTGGTTCACTTCACATTAAACCACATCTGGTTACCTTCATCTTGAAAGTGATGTCCCTGTTGTAGCTATGAAAACGGGTACCTTCCAGTTCTCTACTGGCCACTGACCATCCCCCAAAAGCATTCAGATATAAAAAACCAGTTAAACACAAGAATTTTGCATAGTCTGTTATAAACTCCATGTTCATGATCAGTAACTAAGTAGGAAGTCAGAAGCTTATTACCAAGTTTCCTCTTCCAAAATTGTCTAAGTAGTTTCTTGTATCTTACCTGTAATACACTTCACTCTAGTCTTTATTAGATAGGATATCAACCAGATAATACTATGATGGAAATCAGATAAGTAACAGTCCCCTGCTCAGAACACAGAGGAGACTGCACTTCCTCGTGAAACAAGGGTTTGATACTATGGCACCCTAACAATTAGTGCATTATAAATGCATCAAGATGGATAGATAGACAAGTATGAACAGTAATAGACAGTTATACAAGTTGTTCATTAAATCCTTCCCCCTCAAAATCCAGGAGTATATCTATTATATAACTGGGCCTTTTGTATATCATGGGTCAGAAAAAGGTCAGGGTCTAAGCAGTCATGATCATTATCCTCTGAAGCTTCTCTGTTCTTAGACAACCTCACAAAATGAAGGCTAGCAAAATAGGAGATGGTTACTCTAGCTGATATAACCATATAGAATGGCAGTAGTAGTGGGAGTAGATTATAAAACACCTTTCCTTAACCTACTGGCCAAACATTCAAATTCAAGACTAGTACTATTCTAAACTGGGTAACAAAAAAAAAAAAAAAATCAAACTCTCCATCCAGCATGTTATGCAAGCTTGTCACTATATCATAATTTGCTCCAATTTACTAATGAAGACTAATTATCCAAATAATTCAGCGTGACTATCTGTTCCTGACCACTGCAAGTCATCCTGCTGTTCCTCAAAACCCTGTTTGTTCCCTCTCCCTTCTTTTATTTTAAGCCCCTGACTGCTCTAAGTGCCTTTTATTTAAAGAGAAATTGGTTACCTACTGTGTAAATTTCTGCAGGGAGCCCTTTAATGTAGACTGTTGCAATTTTCTCCAGGAATATACTAATAATTACAATGACTAGGGACTTGCACTTTGTTATCTAAGAAGCAACAAAAACATGATGAAGACTTATTTGTTAAAGTCCACAAAAAAACCAAAAAGTGAGTGTGATGAAACCATAGGGTCTTCTTAGTCAGTAATGAGCTGGAGAAGAACTAAGACCATAAAAAAAAAAAATCAGAAAAGAAAGGAGAGCAGAGGCAAACAATTAACTGCTCACATTAAGAGGGAAAGCATCTCTTCCTCTGCCTCCATGAAACTTCTGCTATAGTGAGCAAGACTAGACACAGCACTGCAGCATTTGGGATTTATTGGTGATACTCCAACAGCTGGAGGAAGAGTGGTGTATGCTGACAAGTAGGAGATGAAAAGGGAGGGCACAAAGAACACATAAGGTAGAAGAAATAGAAGGAACTGAAAAGCATGATATAAGGATGGCGTGGGGCTTACAAGAGTTAGAAAGAAGCACCTTGTATAACCAGTGAGCTGACCAAGCCATGAAGTATTATACATTCCCAATTTTAAAACAGAAAATTTGTTACTTTTAATTCAGACTTACAGATTTACAGGTCACATTTTCAAAATGATTTCTGCTAGCAATTTAAGATTTTGAAAAGAATTAAAAGACCTGTCTAGGCATAAAATCCAGCAGCTAGATTCAAATTCATGCTCCATGTAAAGCCAGCATGAGTTCCCCACCATCAATGATAAAGTCATTGTTGGAGCAGCTGAGTTGAAGTGTACTCAGGTAGATGACTGAGCACACCTGCATATTAAGAGCTTTTCATCTCAGAATTCAGAGTTGCTCAAAGCATGGACTGGACCACTGCTGCTGCCACATTCTTCAGCCTGCTTGTCTTTCCAGCCCGAGGGTATCACTGTTCCTGTTCAGCAGCCTTTGTCTTCCTTCTTGATGTAGATAAGTAGGTAACAGTTAACTTTTAAACTTCATCCTACTGACTGGACTGACTTCAGGCTTTTGGAACATATTCTTAGACATTATTATTATTTTCTGTGTTGCAATTCATACCTAGAGACTACTTGCACATTAGCACATTGCTCGTATCAGACTGCAGCTACATTTAACTATTAGGTAGACCACTAAAGAAAGGGCCTGCATTCCAATTATTATCTTATTCCAGAAGCAGATACAAGAATCACCATTCTTACCCTCCCTAGTGTATGAACTACCAAAGAGGGCAAAATGGCAGTCATGCATGCAAACAGATGCATAGTTTCTTTAGGAAGCCATGAAAGTACTGTCTTGGTTAAAAGGCAACTGTATGAAGGCTAGTAGTCCAACACACACCTATCACACATCACAGAGCTATCAATTACAGGCATCATAGGAGCCACTCTCTTCTTTATGGAGGAGCTTTTAAATCTACTTTTTCAACTTCACACATTGTTACTATTAAAGCTCTAGTTTACTGCAGAAGAACATGATTAACAAAGAAAGCAAACACAGGCATGGCTCGCTATCCTAGTTATTAGAGAAGTCATGATGCAGAGACAACAATTTCAGCCCCCTTCTTGCCAAACACTGTGAAGCCAACAGTGAAATATTAATTAGAGAAGGAGCTAAAACTTGCAAAGGTAAAAACTTTAGGAATCATGTTCTAATTGCTAGAGTAGTTAAAAAGCAAAATATAGTATCTAGGGAGTAATGTTTAATCTGTTGGATCTCTATCCCATTGGAGATTTTTAATGAGAGATTAGAAAAACATGTGAGGAGTGTTAAGTCTTGCTGATACTGCCTTTGAACACATGACCTCAAGAGATTCCTTTCAGTTCTGTTTTTCTGTAATTGTGTGTTGTGGAAGGCTCTGAAATTCAGCCTTTATTGAAAGACAAATGTAAAGCTTGAGGGAGTGCCTGAATATGAATATACCATTTCACTCCACCCCAGAATCTGGGAGAGTGATTAGGAGATCTCATGAGCATAATCAAGTCTCATACTAACTTACTACCACAAAACCTCAAGTCTCACTAGTGTTGTAATGCCTTATTTTAACTATTTGAGCCATCTTACTTTCAAATTGTAGCAAGGTCTCCAAAGAAAATGTTAGTTTAGAAGAATGCTCAAATAGCTAATACATCAGGTGCTACATAGTGCAGGGAAAGCTTCCCTTCTCTCAAACATTCAAAATATTCAGAGACTGGACAGATGAGGAGAAGAAGAGGCATACAGAGAGAAAATAACCCGAGTTCAAAAAGCCTAAATGATGGAGCTGAAAATAGAACCTAGGTATTTAGTTCTGGTCTCAAGTGAAATTCTAGCTCCAAAATAAATAGCAGTAAAGAGATACAATATTTGGTTCAGCTCTAATTAGAAGAGACAGCAAAACTAGCATTATGTTAGAATACAGAAAGTCTATAGGCTGGTATGAAAATGTGAACATAGTGCCTCCAGGAGAAGGGCTCCATTTACAGACACGGAATAATGAAGTAGCACGTCTTGGCCAGATGTTCTTAACTTATTACTCCAATTCTCTTGGAGAAAGGCATTGAGGGAAAAGAGAGACAAGAGAAAAGACAGATCATCTGTAAAGTTTTTACAGGTTAATTTACATTGGTTAGTGTAAAGCTCTTTGAGATTTCTGTTCCTCAGGCTCTAAAGATATTTATTCATCTCACCAAGACCAAGCAGAACCTAAAGAGAACTTCCTCCTTAAGAAGTCCTTGAAGCTAAGGGGTTACTTTAACCTTTAAGAAAGTATAAACTCTGATACAGTGTCCTGGCCTAGCTTTAATGGCTGACTCTAATGAAGAGAGAAAATACAAGTAGATAAACACTGAAAAAACTACAGAAAACAAATCCAAGTAATTTGATAACTGCATGGAATTTGTACTAAATATACAGCCTAATTCCAATTCACTAAGCTATAGCTTTCTCTTTGAAGAGAAAAATGATACTAGCTCCAACTTGTAACACAGATCTCTTCCTCAGATAAACTAATTTCCACTCTGGACAGTCTCTGATGTCTTTCAGAATACCATGGAGTTACAAGAGTAGCACTGATTCACAAGAAAACCAAATAATGACCTAAGAGTAAGACCCCTCCACAAAACACAGCCTAGACAAGAAGTGAGACCAGGAGTCTGGGAGGTGATAGCATTAGTGCTGGTGAGACTTTTTTTTTTTTTTTTTTTTTAAATTTAGGGTTTTTTTTCTTTTGCTTGTTTCATTACAAAATACCAAACTATGCAAACCAAACCTTTTTACAAGTAAGATAGTCACATTAAAATTTTCAATCAACATGAGGGAGGATTAGAAACAAAGCAAACCCTTTAGTAAGTAGTGATTCTTTCTTGAATGTTAGGCCTTCACATATGACCCTTTATTTTCTAAGTTAATGAAGTAATTACTTTAGCTAAACAATAAATGTAGATATTAATCCTCCTTTGCTGAAGCACATTTGTCTGATAGAAGTAATTGTTTGCTGTAGCTATATCTACAATCCAGCATATATGCTATCAGCTTTTCTGTTCCATGCCACTTGCAAGCTTAGTGATTTTTTTTTTTTTTTAATGTATTCTCTAGGGTTGTTGAAGATTGCATGTTAGTGGTAGAAGCCTATCTTCTTATTACCTATGGCAGTTTGGAAATTAGGGTAAGTTAAATGTGTCACATTGCAGTTGAGCAGGGAACAAAAAGAGAAGAAAAAAAGGAAAAATCTACTTCAGGAAGCTTTTAGTCAGTTTGTGTGGGTGAATGTGGGCAGATAATGTAATAGAAAAGCAAATATGCTGTTAAAAGAAGATTTAACAAGTTTCTTTTTCAACAAGGGGTGACAGACTCATACCACTAACTCACTGTGAAGAGCAACTCAACAGATATTCCCCCAAAAGATACCTATGGTCCCCCTTTTCTTTAAAAAATTGCTTTATCACCTCTACTATGAGCTCTCCCCTTTAAAAAAAAATATTATGGTAATAGCTCTCTTGTTCTCTCACTTTTTAGTCAAGACTTTACACTTAATGCTTTTTTTAAAAAAAAAAAAGTAAGACCAAATCTCCATAGCATTATATATATAAAGGTATAAAAACAGCAGAGCTGAGAGTTGGCTTCCAAGGTTTCTTCTTTTTCAGTTATTATTACAGGAATTACAGAATTATATTAATGATGTAACACTTCAGTTAGTGCCAACATGCATGTTAATAAATAGATAATTTGTCTGCTTCTGTATACAAAATGGTCTTCCCATAGCACTGCTCCATGTAGGCTCCCTCAAGCTGCTGCATTCAGACTGTCTTTAGTGTCACTTTGGAGGGGCACAAGATTAGCATCCCTCCTTTTCCTTTCTTATCTAACACTAGTGAAGATTTGCTGCCCTCATGTGAGTCTGGAATATATATTCACTGTCCTAAGAAATGTGATGCTTCTGCTGTCAATTGGATCCCTTGAGGTATTCATCCATCACCTTTGTGCTCCTCTCTTTCAGCTTCTCTTATTAAGCCTTGTGAGTTCCCATTTATTAACATAGCACCAGAGAATGGTCTTGGGATGCTTGTGAGGTGCCTGTTCTGCAGAGTGGCAAGGAGCAGGATACTAGCTAGATTTTTATTCTAAAGAGCTAAAAAGACAAGTTCTCCCACCAGTATTTAAATGATCTCTGTTCAGATCACTGCTCTTCAAGCAGCTCCTCAGACTCCTCCATATTTTGAATGAGGATTACCCACCAGAAAATAAAAATCTAAGTAGGTGTAGCCCTCGGAAACTGTAGTAATGTCTAGTTAAATAGACCCCGCTGACTCATCAGCCAGCGGTACAGAGGTATGTGTTTCCAACAAAAAAAAACATTTATCAGACACCGAGATGAAGACTTTTTGGATGGAAGGCTTTTGTTAGATCACCGGTTATCCTTGTATCATTAAATACTGAAATAAGGGAAGTCACTTCTTATGTGACAGTCAGTGACTGTATAGCTTCCTGCTTCTTCCACATCATATAAAGGCAAATGGGTACAGTTCCAGTGATACTATGATTTACACAGGTATCAGAGGAGAGCAGACTTTGGTGAGATGGTTTTGCTGATTTGCATGGGAGCAGTTAAAATAATACAGCCCCTGCCCTGCTATTTTACTGCTGTGCTGCTATAGGAAAACAATGTACAGCCTCTCCTTTTAATAATGAACTTTTATTGAAAATATCAACCCTTCCAAAACCCTGTCCTTAAATACATATGTATTTATATCAAAATATATGTAAGTGCAGACAAGGCTCTGATAGTTTTCAGCCTTAATATGGCCAGCCAGGGTACAAATGAGGTGTATGTGTGTAGGGAAGTAATGCTGAGTATAAACAGCTACATTACAGTACAGATGACTTGGGGTAAAGTTGGGCAGGGGAGGGAAAAGAAAGATCACAGAGCTTGCAATAGTAGCAGTTTCAAAAGCCTTTATTATCTTTTTAAATTGTATGAGCTTAGCTAATAGAATTTGAACAGCCTGGCAAGAAAATAAATTTGAAACTGCCTGGGATCATATTTTCAGACTGACTTTTTTCATCCGTCAGATACTTCTATGTTAGTTGCTACATGTCTCCATTATGCAGTTAAGGCAAGATATTGATCAGCCTTATGTATATGTCACAGAGGGGAGTCAAAAGGATTTAAGAATTACTTGCATGATCTCTTACCATGAGGTGAGATGATTTATTAGGTAGATAAACCCTACTGGGATCCACCATGTGGAGAACAGGCAGGTTGGGAGCTGCATTTCAGGAATATGGAAGAGATGGGATCATCTACTGCTAATGTGGTTCATTATTGGACTACAGGAGGCAAAAGGGATCTAGGACTCTGGGAGTTAACATCATCCAGATCAGGATGATGATGGGCACACAACACTGTCACAGTTGAGCACAGATCTAAGCCTTTTCCAAGTCCAGATTTGCCTACTTCACTTAGATAAGTGACAGATGTAATTTGTGTCCTTCTGTAACACAGAGGAAAAAAAAGATCAACTTTTCTCACCTTAAAATTACTCTTGGATAAAACTGTATTTTTAAACATTCACACTGTGTATTACTATAAGAAAGAATACTTAAGGAAGAAAAATAATAAGATCTGCAATGAGTTATTCTGACTACTACAGAATTTTTTGGCACCACAGGAAGAAGGAAAGAGAAATAAGATTTTGAGGTTACTGACAATTTAATTTCTTTGCTTCCTAATCCACCTGCAGATTGTGTTATTTGGGATACTGTGTCTTATCAAGTTTCCTAATCCTTGAGAGGAATTCAGGGAGGGCTTTTCAAATAGGTGTTTTGGAAATGAGAGGGAAACACAGATTACCAGGAAAGGTCTGATCCAAATCACATCTAAGTGTGGCTACCCAGAAGAGCAAAGACCAAAACAGACTTCTGTTCACAGTCATCAAAGTTTAATTTTGAGAACGCTGTGTTTTAATTTGGCACACAGCAGGGCTCGGCCATGGAGCAGAAGTCTGTGCAGAGAACTTAGGACTAGTTGGCATCTGCCGTGCCTCAGTTCCGGCTGTTAGAAAATGAAATGCAGTGAGGAAGGAGAAAGAATAGTACAGTAGTGCTGCATTTCCAAATGTACTTTACTTTCTAGTTTACAGCTAATATTTTTTAAGTCCTTTCCAGTTGAGAGGTTTTCTTTTGTTTTGTTTTGTTTTAGAGATGTGGGCTTCACATTCAAATGTATAGAGATGTTACTTATACTATTTCCAAGAACTTACAAGTTAAGATGACAGGATGGCTGTAACTGCATTTTAAAAATCTACAGAATTTTCTTAGCAATCTTATTTATCAAGAAAAATAAATTCACAGCACACACCCCAAACCTGCAAGCTTATTTAGCCAAAATAGGGGACAGTATACTATGACCCCCAAGAGTCTGTGGGACAGTCATAACTTTAGACACATCCTCTACAGGCTCTGGCTGAAAATTTACTTAGGTGTTTCATTAGTGTTATTGAAATTGGAGAACTGATTTCAGAGACATAAACCTGGCTTTGAGATGCTAATGTACTTTGAAGATAGCAGTATTTGAACACCTTAGAGAGTCACTTTGTGGTGGGACATCAAGGGAATGATGCAGAGCTTGGGGGCGTATACATTTCACAGTAGTAGCACTTATTCTTGGAATTTAATTGCAGACTGTTGCAGAGTACAGAACACTACTGTAAATGTGTTCCCTGCACTGAATACTTAATAATAATAATAATAATTAACAGTAGAGACATACAAACAGTTTTCATTTAATAGTAGAGTTGCCTGCAAGTGCTTCCATTGTTAGGAGTTTGTCAGAGCTTTGTACTTTAATTAAAGGGAACATGATGCTGGTGGAAAGGTGTTGGATTGACACTCCCTGAAATGAAATCCTCTGCTTATCTGCTAACAAACAACAGCTGCAGCTGCCTAAGTGCTACTTCTGGAATAAATTTGGGAGGGCCAAGCTCCAAACTTATCTAGGGATATTGCTTGTACATTTCAAACATTGTTCAAAATGATGTAAAGGTGTGTATACATAATTTAATCAACAAGTAAGAGAGTTTTGCATTGCAGACTGGGTTTAGGGAGACCTGGGGTTTAACTCCTACTCTGTGACTCACGCTAAATGATCTTGGAAAGTCACCACTGCTTCTTAGGAAGTTCAGGACACCTACCACTTCTAGGGTGCCCTACTTCAGACCTGAGTAAGCCTGGAAGAGAAATAGTTTTGTGATTCACTGTTATGAAGAACTGTAACTTCTTTCTGTCTTACGGTATGTTTCAAGAAACAACTGCGCAGCCTCATACTAGAGACAGGTCTTTGAATAACACAGCAAGACTGTAGAAATATGGAAACTGAATTTAACAACAACATTCTGGGAAAGCCCATTAGAATTTTATAACCTTTGTGTTCCAGCCAAATTCAGAGCTTTACCCTTAAAAAGTGTATTGGTATGGTTCTTTTAGTTAAAGATGTTTAGTTTTAACTAAAACATTAAATCTATGTTATTAAATCTATGTCCCTCCTACTTATGGAAGACTAAAAAGTAGTTTACACCAGTCTATTTTTATTCCTGCTGCAGAGGAATAGCAAAGCAGCGAAACAATCTTTATTCTGCTCCATCTTTATTATTTTAGTCATACCAGTAAAATGGTGTGAACAATCAGATGAATTCTGACTCAAAGGGTCCCAGACTGAACCTGGAAAATGTTACAGCTTTGCTAATTTCCCAGCAATTATCAACTAAGAGTTTTAGCAGCTGTGATAAGAGGATTCTTGTTTACAGTAACATCCCAGATAGCCTGCTTTTGTTTTAATAGCACCTTCTTCATCTTCAGTCTAGGAGTCTGTCATAGCAAGGTACTATAAATTACTGCCACAGCATGCTCCTTACCACCTACAGCCTTTCTGTGGCGATCTATGACCCATAAATCTTACTGACATTCTTTTCCATGGCTCTTTTAATGCTCTTTCCTTTCTCTCCTCCCTTCCTCTCTACCTTTTCTCCCCCTCTTTGCTGTGAAGAAGTCCAGCAGTTCTACCAGAAAGAAAGAAAAAAGTAAAAAAAAAAGAAGCAGCATGAAAGAAAATGTAATCAGATTTTGTGGGGAAACCTGAAGATGAACACAGTAAGAAACTAATCAGCTCTGGATACAGAGTCCTGCTTCTTTAAGTACTTTGCAACCTAGGAATTGCTAAAGGTTTGTCAGTGACAATAAGCTCTTTTACATAAGATACCAGCAATAGATTTGGTCCTAGTAATTCAGTTCATCACAGATTTCTTTCCAGAGATCACTCAGTGTTCTGAGTAGCCACATGTTCTGAAGGAGATGGAATTCATTAACTTTTTGGAATAACTGTATGTCACTGAAGTAAACTTGGTTGGTGGGCAAGTGATGAATCTGACCTCTAGAGGTCCATTTTTAGTTTCAAGCACAGTAACTCACAAAAAGAGATGTATAGACACAAAAGACTGTAAGAATTAATTTCAGTGCATTTAGATTTAATAGATTCTCTCCAAACTACCAGCATTCTCTTAGCAAAGAAATAGCTTAAATGATTTATATAATAATTTCCCCTCAAATCTTCTTATTGGCTCACTGAACAATATGACAGTATCACAGGTATATGTTTCTGTTATTTCTTATTTCATTATTTATTTTGCTCTTTGTTCTGTTACATTTATTCTATTTAGAAAATAACATCTCTGTCAACTGCAGTTTAATTGGTATCTAAGACCTAGTCTGCATTTACATTTTACTAGAATAATAATGTTGGTAACGGGTATGATTTTTTTTGTAAGAGAGTTACGCTGCTATGAACTCCTTGGTGGATGCAATCAAGTTAGTATAGAAGTGATTTATACTGGTTTAGTTCTTCCTCTACTCTATGGTAATAGCTATCTAATTATAAAGTATGTTTATACTGACACAATTGTACCCACAATCCTGGTTTACTTTTTAATTCTTCATTTGTCTTAATGTAAATTCTGCCAGAGGAAAATGACACATGCACACACTTACACCCACAAGCAAGATCATCAAAGTCCTGAAAATCCATTTGGTCGAATTCATCAGAAGATAATTCTTTCCCTGGGGCTTTAATCTCTAAAGAGCAAGATCAGTCTGTGGTGATCGTAACTGCTTGATTTGCATTACAGCAGTAATAAAAGACTCCCACAGTGCTTAAAAAAATACCATTTATGGAACTTCCTTGAAGAAAATAGGATCAATAGCACAGTAAGGTGCTAAATTGCTGTTACTTAAAATGTATACTAGATTAATTTAACCCTTAAAGCTCTGCATGCAGCAGATGCAATAAAACTCTTAAATCAAACTGTCTTGATAAGAGAACCACAGAGCTTCTGCCACACAATTCTGCAATCTCCTACGGAATAAGCAAAGCCCTGAACAGATGGCATACAGGGAAATGATAGTCTTTTGGGGGTTTGGGTTTTTGTTGTTTTGGGTTTTTTTTTATATAATATGCTCCTCATTAGACACCACCTGGAATACAGTGCTCTATTCTGCACCCCCCAGTACTTAGAAGACACTGACTACATGGAGGGAGTTACTCCAGGGGCACTTCTACTGCTGAGATTCTGTAAGAGACAACAGAGCTTAGAAAATGGGTTAGCCAGCTAGGGGAAGGGGTTTGTGGACATTTAAAGGCTACCACTATTGAGGCCAGTTCATAAAAACGCATAGGGATGGTGGTAAAGAGCTGCATTGCCCTCAGAGGCCCCTGTGCTAGCACAAGGTGAGGAGAGGAGGCCTCTGGGCTCGTTATTGGCCTCACCTGTGGCAGCGAGGGGGTGGGGGCGGCCATTCTTCCCCCATACTCCGGGCACACAGCTAGGCTGCAGCGAGAAGGCTCAGGGACAGAAACCAGGGTTCATCCTAAGGCATTTGTGGAGGTTTGTGCCCGCTGCGGTGGCTGCGTGCAGAAAAAAGCAAGGCGAGAGAAGCAGTGTGAGAGAGGTGAGCAAATACGTAAGTTATTTTTGCCTTTGCTCTACTCAAGGCAAAAGGTGCTGCTCTTGGGCTCTGCCTGAACTGGTTTTGGGCTGCAATGTGTGGTGGGGGTCTTCAGGGAGCCGTGAGTGCTTCACGTGGGGTCGGTCGCCTGAGTTGTGGGCCTGGCCACCTCTGCCTGAGGTGACAAACCCCCGTGGGGCTTGAGGGGGGGCTCTGGTAAAACCCCACAAACCCTAAGGGCACAGAAGCAAGGCAGGTCCTGTGGGGGGGGAAGAAAAATAACAAGCAAAGAAGCTGACTAAGCACTCTGACCTTAAAATATAGATGGGGGATGCCTTTCTGCTGGGCCGGGTGCTGGCTGGGCTCCCTCCCACAGGTGCTGCTGCGTGTGACCACTGAGGGCTGTTAATGGCTGCTAATGGTGGGGCAGAGAAGGTTCTGGAAGGGGCCGGTGGGCAGGGCTCAGATGGCTGAGGGAGAGCTCTGGCAGGCGGCTGCGTGGGGGGTAAGCAGTGTTTAATTAAGTATATTCATATCTATGTTTGAAATAGAATTTGCCATCTTTTAGAGTGCAGGAGCGTTTTGTGCTGAGAGGCGATTTTTCATCTGTGACTGGAAGAGAAGTTTTTCAAGTATTAAATATGTACATTTACTTTTTTAAATTGGTGGTCTGTTTTCAAATCTGAGCCTGTTGTTGTGAAAGAAAAAGGCAACTTTGTCTTAAGAGTAGTGTGTATTCTCAATTATGTAATCGAATGCAAACTTGGGGACACCCCCGCCAAATTAATTGTTCACAGAACTAGTAAATGTGTGGTTGGTTTTTGACCTCTATTGGTGATTTGAGAAGTTAAGCAGATTCCAAGCAAAACAATTAGCTGGGCTAATGTGAAGGAGATAAATATAGAAGGTAGCTAATTCCTGTAAGGGGGGGGGGAGAAAAAGACTGGTTTTAATGTTAAAAGTATAAATAAAATGGCCCTTATGGGACGATAAATTCAGGGGAATAATACTCAAGCAGGTGCTGGAAGAAATAATTGCATTAATTGATGCTTAATTTTATGAGTAGCTGAAGAGCTGTGAATGAGGTGGGACTTGGACTGCAAAAGGGTGAGGGTCAAAATTTTTAGTTCCTAATTCAGCTGGAACATTTTTGCACTCGTACGCAGCCTCACAGGGCAAGCTGTTGGATACAGTATGTACTGATTTGAAACTGTAATGGATGAAGGAGATCCAGGCTGTTGGCAGCCCAAATTTGAGATTTTGTAGTCTCGAAGTGTTATGTTGTAGTTTGGTGCAGTGAATTAACATGTTGGGCATGGAAATTATAGCTTAAAGAAAACATGATGTGTACAGCTTCAGGCAGGTCCAGCTCATCGTGCAATGGTGTCCACTGGCTCGTGATGTATGTGTATTTTATGGAGATCCTTTCACTTATGCTAACCCATCTGGTACGTCAGCCAAGTCCATTAGCTTGCTGCAGTATCTCACAAATGCAGCCTCACTTCTTGCAGGCTTGAATTTGCTTGGCTGTTGGTCCTGTCGAAGGTGTCTGTTTCCAGTGTGGTTTCTTTCTGGTGTCTGTTTCAATAACTTGTGCTGGATGTGGTCAGTGTTCAGTGCCAATCTGAGATTGGATTCAACCCTGTGCGGTCTGGTAATACTATTTTTGTTTGGTTGGTTTAATCTGATTAAGCTTCTCAGTATCACTCAAGACAAAAACCATGACCAGACATATGCTTGAATAAAGATGAAGTGCAAATAGTGTTTTCTGGGCCTTTGCATAAGAGGGCTTATAATAATGTTCTAATACCCTTGCAGTCTGGTGTTAAGCCTGAAGAAAGTGAGCTCATAGATGAAGTGCTATGGTAACTTTTCATCTCCCAGAATAAAGATAAAATAAAGGGATTCTAGTAAAAGTTACTTGAATTGCCCTTAAGCCATACAGCATGATCTAATTCTGAGATCATAAAAGAAAAATCCTCCTTGAGACATTCCCACAATAGAGAATTGGGAGATGAGGATTCCTCCTATTCCCTGCTATTGGGACTTCAGTGGCTGAGGATGGGAGCATAGCTACAGCTGGTCCTCGCAGTACCCCCTCCTGTACCAGTGGATGGCAAGAGTGATGACTGGCAATGGGAAGAACCTTGGCTGTGTCCGCACTGATGCTCTGGCTGGTTCCACGTGCAGTCCCTGTTCAGTTCCTGTATTTGATGTGGAGGAAAATCTGCTGGGATCTGGCTGAAGCTGAATGGCAAGAACACAAGAAGGGAGCTAAGGCCTTTCTGAGGTGCCAACAGGACAGCAAATCAATATCCCTCTTGTTCAAAGAGTGGAATGAGAAGAGAGTTTAGACTGAAACTAATGGGAGGGCCAGGAAAGAAAAGCCTCAACTGCCGTTGCCATGACAAATAATGACAAAAAATGACTGAAGCATTTTAAAGATAATGTTGCAATAAAAAAAATATCCTGTGGGTTGCTTGGTTATAATTGGGCTGGGCCCTGTCAGCACTTGGTAGGGCTGAGAGCAAGTGCTCTGCAGGATGCAGAAGCAGTGTGTGCACTGGGTGATACACAGAGAGGGAGATAAAGCTGTTATAAAGAAGCACTGAATTTAACTCCTCTGGGAAATCTTCCTGTCCCGTCCCCCCCCAGCTAGAATTTATATATCTCTTTCTGTTCCTTCCTTTGTTATTGTCATAGCATATTGTTTTGGGAAGTTGCATTGCCTTTCTGTTACCTGCCTTATTCAGCTACAAAAATGGAAGTAGTAGGGCTTGGAAATGTGTGTGTGAGAGTGAAACTTGGGGGGGGGGGGGGAAACGATGTGGCAAATGGCTGTTGACACTTGGTGTTTCCCCACTGTGTGAGAGGTTGAGGGGTGAAGAGTTCATCAACACTTCAGTAGTGATGATTAGTGGTATGAAGAGTTGCACTTGAGTATTACAGTAAGTAGTGCATGTTACGGAAGTGCTGTGACAAGTAGAACCAGTTGGACTGCTGAATTACAGTCCTAATGATAACTTCTGTGGGTATACGCGTGTTTTCTTTGCCTCCCATTCAGCCCTATGAATTTTAGATGTAGTCAATGTGGAGCCTTTCTTTTTTAAGTTCTGATCCATTTCCAAACTCAAAATCTTGGCTTTGTGGCATCCTGAGGATGCAAAGACCTTTGTGTTGCTGTGTCTCTGAGGCATGTTCTGGGATGGACTGTTTATGGCTCCTTCAAACAACACTATGTTTAAAAAAAATTTAAAAAGGCATCTAACCACTGTTCTCTGTCCTATAAGTCTTCCCTGTTTTTCTGCTCCCTCCTCCTCCATCTGCAAGAATTAGTAATTTTGAAATAGTTCTTGCAAAATGTTGGTCAGTTTTTGTGTGCAACTGTGTGTATGTGTGCAGGTGTGTACATATATGTGAGTGATCTCTGAATATGTACATTGGAATTTGAGTATTGAGAAGATGCAGAAAGAGCCCTGTTGTGGGGTTAGTTTTTTAATAGTCGTGTCTGATTGCATTCTACAGAAGTGCAATTCAGCTAGACACTATAAAACATAATGCTGCAGCACAGTGCTCTTCTCCCCGTTGCCCCGCCACCTTGTGAACATACAGATAGCTGCCAGAACTGAAATCTTAAGGCAGCTTATAGTAGATATGAAGGGAAACTAAGCATGGCTAAGGGTGCATGAAAAACTGCAGGCATGTGGGATTGGTATGCCAGGGAGCTACAAACTAAAAAGAAAAAGGTAGTGTTTAAAAGCATTCTTGATTGTTGGCATTCTTTTAACATATACTGCATCTTCCTTGTATTTCGGGCCTGCACATCTGCTAAAATATTAGTACAGCTAAATGTTGCAATCCAGGAAGTACAAAGTTTCTAAAGAGAGATTGGCCCAATCAAATCCCTGTGTTGGTAAGATTCCAGACAAGATACCAGTCATAAGTCAGAATTCACTGTCAATGCTTATTACAATGAAAACCAGTTGAGACCTTGTGAAAGATCAAACCCTGTATGGACCTCTAATTGGGTGTTGTTTGAATAGTTCCCCTATGGAGATTTTCTGTAATAAGCCATGCCAAACTTGCACGTAAGGTTCCAAGAAGGATTTTAATTTGTTTTTGCATAGCTTTAGAATTAAGTTGCTTTGGTCACTATAGCTTTATTAAATTATGTTTGCTAGTCACCTTTGTAAACTCCTTCCCATAAGACAGTGATTCTAAGAATAGAAAATGAACATCTGTCTATATTGGGATGGGATGGGCTGTTTAAAATTTTAAAATAGTCAGTACTTTCTTCAGTATGACGAAGTCATGAATGGCAAATTTCTTGCTGTAATCAAATCCCAAGTATTTTTGGAATCTTTCCATTCTTTAGTCATTCTAAATAGATTGTAAAAAACCTGAAGGTACCTCATATTAACAGACTTGATTTTAGGCGTTGTACAAATATTGAAAGCTAGTAGTTTCTTTTGTAGTTTCAAAGACCTTTTTTTTTTCTCTGAGAAACCTCCTGAATGAGTTAGTACCGATTTCAATGCAAAAAATAGTCAGGTAGTGTAGGAAGTACATAATTTTAATACTCTCACTGCTCCCATTGGCCTGAAATGACCACAGGCTGTCAGAATGTAATAATTCCAATGGGGAGTAACATTATAGCAATAACAGTATATGGGAATGCATCAAATATTCATGACTATATCTGAGGCTTTGTAGTCCATAAACCTTCTCTGAACTCAAGCAATACAGTTATCAAAAAGATAGACCAACTGTTCATCAGAAATGTACGATATTCATAGGCTTAATTGAAATGTTATAGTGTATTGAGTACATTGGTATAATTTGGTCTGTGTAATATATTAACCAATACACAACAGACCTAAACTTTTGGCTTTTTCCAAACTTCCCCCCATTTTGAGGATAACCACATTATTTGGTGCAAACTTTTTTTTGATTTGCGATCCTTCTAGGACGTATAGGATAATACAGAACTTTATAGCATCAATTCTTTGCTATTTTAATTGAAAACCAAAATACGCACATTCTTATGTTTACTTTAATTTCCAGAATGTTTCAGAGGACATTCTTCTGTCTATGCTAAGATGTAGTCAATCTTAAATGTTCAGTGTGTTAGTTGTATTTCAAATAATATTTAGTTAGACTGGATCTGTTGGCAGATTAATGCATTACATGTTTTATATGGAGCATTACATGACCTAAAGTTTTCTATGAAGCCATTTACACAGCTCCATGCCCCAGTCAATGAAAATCATGTTCTCATAATCCACATCCTGCTCAAATTTCAGAATGTGGGGTGGAGCTTGTTTGCTGTAGGCCAGTGGAGAACATCCTGTACAACAGTATGCACTGGGCTTCACTCGCCCTTGTGAATGAGTGTTACAGGGGTCAGGAAATACATATGGACAGTCCTATTTATAAAAAATAGATTTAATAGAATCCTATAAAGTGAGCTTTTGCTTCAAGTTTTGCCAATGAAAAGCCCAGTGAAGTCAATGAAACGTGTTGTTACGGGCTTTAACAGATTTTCAGATTGTACCTATAAGAGAGAGGTGACAGATCATGCTACAAATTGTTCTCATACAACAGGACATTTTAGCAGTATTTTAGACAACCCTGAACAAGCTTCATCAGGAAAAAAAGGTCAAATTATAATGTAGCATGGAGTTTTGATGCTGTGGTATTTTTTATTAACTTTTGAAAGAACTTGGGAACCCCTGCTGGAACTGTTGCTTAATTGAGTCTCATATCTTTGCAGAAAAGGATAAGAGATTGTCTTTAAAAGGATTCAAATCTTTTCCTTAGGAAAATACATCTGGGTTTTTTTTTGTTTGTTTTTTTAATTCAGAGAGGTCTCTGCAAAGAGCATGAATACTTGGTTATCAGTTCTCTACCATTGTTTTTGTATCTGATGTCACTACTGAAATATAATTTAAATTTCAAATTGAGGGTTTGTAAACTGAATCATGAAAGGGACATGAGGACCTACTGTCTAAAGTTTTACTTTGTCTCAATGCTTTTCCCCTAGTTCATATTTCTTTTTCTGCAGTGTCACAGTGAACCTAGTACAGAATAAAATTGTTTTTCTAATCAGATTAGTGTCAAACTTCTGTGAAGGTGTTCACTGAGAGTAAATTGAACTTTTTAGTGATGTTTGAGGTGTTTTTAAGCAAATCCAACCATTACATTCTAGTCTGCAACATTAGTCATTACATGTCTCTTAAATTATCAGACTTGATAGCTAGTACATACAGTTGTAATTTGTTTGATGTGCTCTTAGGTTGAGTCAGGACAAATGCCTTTCCCTCGTGTTGGAGAGTGGTGCACAAGTTCACAGTGAGCTACATTCGATTATTTGCTTGGTAGAGCCTAGCTCTCAGAGAAGGCTCCACTCTCTTGTAATTGCATTATTGCATATATATTCAAGTCAGGTGCCCCTGCACCTCTTCTCCCTAGCATGTTCTGCGGTTGTTGGCAGCCCAGCCTCTGAAATAGAGGCACCCTAGCATTACAGGTGCCAATCCGTGAATGGACTTTGTCCACTCAATGACTTAGAACTACAGCAAATGTTTAAACTTGTGTTATAAACCATATAGTTTGACAGGCATCGCGCAGGGAAGTTTTCTTACAGAATGAAAGAATGAAACTGGTGTTGAAGATGCTCTTAAACCCTTGCTGTTTAGTGAAGGATAACCTGACAAGAACCTGAGACTTCTGGTTTCTGTGCATTAGTTGCCTTTAATCCTATTTCCATGTTGTGATCTTCCTCTCCATGCTTCCTGTGTCTGATCTACTTATAGTACTTCCTATAAATTAACTGATGAGCTCTTTGAGGTAAGAATTGGCCTTTTTCAATGCATATCTGCAAGGCACATGGCATAACTGTGCCCTGACCTTTATTTTACACTTAAGAACAAAGAAACTAATATTGATCAAACTACTGTTGTCTCCAACAGTTGCTATTTCTGAGCTCTTGGATGGTGTGCAAAAAAACCCATAAGATGACAGTTACAGAATGTGTAACCATAGGGGAAAAATTTCCTTTTCCTTACTACTTTAACCTAAAATTATACCTAAATAGATATAACCTCAGTTTAAAATCTCCCACAGCAATTACAGCAATGTCTCTGATTGGCTTGCAGTGCTGAATGGGTCCTGCAAATTCAGGACTGGGTACTATAATTTCATCTCCAGATATCAATAGCTATGTAATTTAACAGCAGTGATTCTGAGCCATTTGCAAGGACAGAACAAGAGGTTCTGTTGATCAGGGTGGTCGACGAGGTCACTATAACCAAGTTAACATTGACCATGTGGGAAAGTAGTCAGCTTGATAGAGCAGCAATTTTAGGTAATGAGGCAGTAATAAGATGATCTTGAACCATTCCAGTCATATACCATACATTACTCCAAATAAAATAAAATGGAGTCACAAAATTTCATAATGCAGGACGAGTAGATTCTTCGTGGCCAGGCTTCTAGATACAAGCAAGGAAGAATCTTGAATTTTACTTGTTAATCTTGTATATGTTAAACCTATTGCATATTTTTCTTCCAAATTACATTTTTTAACAACCAGTTTATTATACTTAAATCAGCATTTAGGCTTATAGACCTTTTATGTCTGTCTATTCTCCTATGTGCTTCCCCTGCTGCAGGATATCAGCAGAGTCATTCCAGGACCAGTCCCAATGACATTCCAAAAAAGACAGGCAGAATGGCTGGTATGTTACTTTGGCATAAGGGTTGTCTCAGGAAGCTGCAGGCAGTTTGGATGCAGCCAGCATCCCTACCTGGCATACATTGGTTCAAAGGATGGAGGTGGCAAATGGCTTTTCAATGCTCTCTGAGAAATCTGTGACAAAATACTTCACTCACACTCACCTGATCTTCTTACTGAATTGCTGCATGAACACAAATCAAAGCTGACCAGGTGGATGGACTCTTTCTCTTCAAAGCTTTGAAAATAATAATGTCACCCCTGTAACAGTACAGCAGTCCTTACAGTTGCTCAGTCTTTCATACTTGCATACCTGCACACACATGCTCAAAGAATTTTTTTGAGTCTCCTTAGTGATAGGTCTGTTGCCCTCCAAACAAAAAGTAAAAAAAAGGGGTGGGGGGCACACAGGGGAATGGGACATGGACCAAACAAAGAAGCTTTACCACTCCGTAAGATTTCTAAGGGGGGAAAACTAAGTGGGAAGGAAGGCACAATCTTGTGAAAGATATTTTATAAACATCTGAGGTTTGTTATATATAACATTGTTTCCTTTTTAAAAATGCCCTTTGTATTTGGATACTTTTCATAAAAGATTCCAAAGATCTGGGAGCCTGCTGGTGTATTTCAGAGGTGCTCCACGTGGGCTGAATGGGAAACTGGACCTTCTACCCTGAGTAAGGGGCAGCATATACTCCCTCCCTTTTCTGCCTCAGGAGGAAAAAGCAGACAAACCTAGAGCTCTTTCACCTGTCTTGCTCTGAGCAACATGGGAAAGGTAGAAGTCTTGCAGCTGGCTTTCTTCTCAAAGCTTTTGGTCTTATGTTGTAGGCTTCTCTGTAAGCTTGCAACAAGGAGCTGGATGATTTTTTATTATTTTTTTTTTTTACAGCTTCTTGAGGTATCGCATGACTCAAATCACTTCAACTCTGTAGTTTTCCATTTATTGGTCAGTAGAATTTTTTTGGATAACGACTCATTAGCTGTCTAATGTTGTGGTTTTCATTAAGGATGTTAAAGCATTTTTGGATATTGTGATGTCAGCTCCATACAGAGAGAGATGTCTACTATTTAAATGAAGTTTGTTTATTCAAAAAGTAAATGTGTTATGCTGCAACTACACTTCACACAGCTGGGACTCCCTGAGTTTGAGAGGCACGAGTGCATATAGCTCTTGCTGATATCAGCTGAAATTGTGGGAGTTCAGTATATTACAAAATTATTCTAAATCAGTCTCAAAGTGGGTACCCAAAAAGGAAGGCTCTTAAACTGTACAAAATGAACAACAGCCAGCTATGCTCCATGTATAAAAATTACTTTCTTTAATCATGACCATCTTCCTGCTATGTGATTTCTAGTTTAAGTGTTAGCAGTATGCAAACCAGATCCTTTGCCCACATACCAGAAGTCAAATGTGGCTAGCAAGATATAGTTCAGAGGAAGTTTATATTAGTACATGTTTCCTAACAAAGTTAGCCATTTCTATTTGGACACTGTGGAAAGGGCCATAAAAATATGACAAATTGTTCTGAGGCATCGCTTTCATTATCTGGCTTGAAAGTAATATCACTGATAGTCAGCTTAGCCCTATGTGCATCTTTAGGAGAGACTTGCACACGGAGGAAGGCTGCTGTGGATAAGTGTTTTAACGGATTATGAATGTTTCTCCCATGTGAATAAAGAAACATGCACACACTCTCCATGTGTTGGGTTTGAGCCACGAATATCACTTGCTTTCCCTTCGCTGATCCTTTTTTCTTGTATTCTGAATGCATCTTTTATTAGAGTCCTGAGCTATGCCTTTCCCAGCCCTCCTCTTTTAAACACAACCTCTTTTTTTCCTGGGTCTAGCTGTGAATATGTCTTTTTGTTTGCTTGTTTGTTTGTTCCCCATCTCTGACAACTGCAAATTTTCCCATGTTACCTGGCAGTTCTTGCTCAGACTAAATTACATTGAATTTGCCATAAGTTTCAAGGGGAGGAAGGACTGGCATTTGCAAGCTATGCTTTCCGCTGGTCTATGAAAAAAAAAAAAAGTTGACAGTAAAGCTAAAACAATCAAAAAGGTTTTTTTCCTACTCTTTGACAATTTCTTTTCACTCATCCTACTGTTAGTAAAGCTGTTTAGCTTCCCAAAATCATGCAGAACATGAACAAAGGGTGCTTATGCAAACCATTGGTAGTATTCTTAGCTGAATATAATTGCACTAGTGCCTCTCAGAACAACTGCTATTATAGAAAGTGATCTAAATGGAAGAGTAAATGAGTGACATTCCACTTTGGGTTTTGGTTTTGTGTTTGGCTTTTTTTTTTTGGGGGGGGGGGGGGGGGG
>JANZLQ010000052.1:15380130-15428289 GCA_026212715.1 Elanus axillaris
CGCCCCCCCCCCCCCCCCCCCCCCCCCCCCCCCCACCCCTGAAGAAAATGGTTATGTTTTATGACAAGCAAAGGTTAGCCTTGAAATTCAGAAACTGCCATAAAGCCTGAAAGATCGTATTATATGACTCGGAGTCTTCATTCAAGTTCTTGTAATAGGCAATGTACATCTGATGGATTTATAGTTACAGTTTTAAAAGCAAAGTTGACTAGAATAGAGGATGAATAATGTGTCTTTTTTTACATGTTTTAAAATATTTGGCTAGTAGATCTAGTTATTTCAGTTTCATTGATTTAGTTATACCAATTTGAATGAGCTGAGGATCCAGCCTGTGGGCTTCCAAAGAATTACATCATGACTATGAGCTTTCATTTGCTGTTCTGCAAGCAGCTTTTAAAAGAAAAACGTTACTCTGCAGAAATACTTTAAAAAAGTAGATAAATTTTTTCTTCTTTCCATTTTGTCACTTTAAAACATGGAGAATAAAGGAAAGTAACATGCCTGAACTCATTCCTTGTTGTTGTTTGAATTTCAGCTTCAAATCCAATTTTTATAACTGTTACACACTTCTGAAAATATGACAGTAGTGTGCAAATTCCAACCACAGGCTCAGCTAAAGCTGTTAGTAGTTGTCACCAGAACACATGCAGTGCAAGTTGCCAGCTGTTGAAAACAGTGGAGTGCTGTCCTGTGTCCTTATTGTGGAATAACAAAATCTGGAGGGGATCCAGTTCTAAGTGAACTCTGCACCCATGAGTTCTGTAGCACTTACAGTCAGATTGTCAATACAATTAATTTGACACTTAATCTTTTTTTGAAAAACTCAGCTAGTTTTATTAGGTACCAGAGTGAGAGCTGAACTGTTCTTCAAATACAATGCTCCCTGCAATTGCTGGTTCCTTGTGGAAGTATGCCTTCTATAATAAGGCATGTTAAAACAACCAAAGGAGTGTGTGGGTATCTATTCTCTGACTTCAGTGAATGAAAGTTGTGGATTCTTAGTTAGGCCAGCTCAGGGGCTATTAGTATCATACTGGTTCTAGCTGAATGCTTTTTAGACATATAAATTAAAGGGCTTTACCAGAAGAATCAGAGTCAAACCTTTATTATTTAGAGTAAGTGTTAAATTTAATGACCCATTCTATGGCCCTGTTCTACCCTTTCTTTAAACACGGCACGTGACCGTTATAATACTCCTGTGCAAGGGGCAGACTGGTCAGAAAGTTCATGCTCTGAGGTTGCATAGGAACTGTGACTGCTTTAGATAAGTGTCCTTGACAAGCTATTTCTAAGGTTAGTAGTGCCTTTTCTGATTTGGCATTGTTTTGGGCAGAGAAGGGGTTTTCCTCTTGTGCAGTTTGTCATGTCCTAATACATCTGAGCAGGAAGCACTGCTGAGCTGCAAAGGGACTCAATGTTTCTATCTTAAGGCTGAGTCTGTACCATGTTAATAGTTGTCTTGGTCTGCCCTCAAGGTTGCGCTTAATCAAGGTTTGTATTCTAGAGCAGAGAGGAGTTTGAGCATGCTGCCCAGAAGGATATTGCAGGCTGTCTATAGCTTTTTTTGTGGTCTGTCCATGAATACAGTGTATGGATGGGGTACAGACTACACAGCATTTATCTGTTACTGAAAAGTATAGGCATAATGCACAGCTCTGTCAGACAACAGAAAAGTGCTCCAGAGTGTAAGTTTTCTAAGTTCAGGCACATGCATTGATAGCTAGCCTGAAGAAAAGGAAAGTATTAATCTCAAGGTTCTAGAATTTCAGCTGAAGCATTAAGTATATTTGGAAGGAAACAGACTTGGGTTCTGGCACCGGGTCATGGACCTCATGAGGATCCCAGAACTCTCTGCAAAGATCAGCGAGGTCACAGACCTGCTGTTCATAGTTGGCAAACGTTTGTGGTTTAGGAAGTTGCACCAGGTAAGGTGTGCTATTGTCAGAGGACAAGTCAGTGGAAAAACTCAATCCAAGAGCAGAACTGTTTGGATAATTTTTCAGTTAAATTGTTTTTCATTGCATGATGTGATTAATCAAAGCTATAGCTTAGATTCGAAGGAAGACTTACATCTGTATCTCCATGGTCTGATTCAGAACAATTGGAAACACATTTTGGTATAAGTGTCTTTTGAGCCAGGCTCAAGGCTGTATTCGATGGGGAAAAACATAATGGCTTTATTTCCAGACATCTTCAGACCTAGAACAGAAACCGAATTCTTCATTAATACTAACAACTTTGGAATAAGTACAGAGTGATAGCAACAGATTTGATGCAGTCAATACCAAATACTAGTGAATCTGATGTGACTCATGACCCTGTCTCTGTACTGTACATATGTACATTTCCTACTGGGGACATTTAGGTAGTGGATGAACACAGTAGCAATTCTAAGGAGAAGGTAGGTTTGATGTTTTAAAGACCTATTTGTGTGCTTAGTATCCAGTTGATATCAAGGGGATTCTCACAAGTATATAAAGTACAGCATGTATCTAGACTTTAACTGCATTCAGAGTCAGGCTCTGACATCCTTGCATGTGTAGTGCATTATGTTTTCCACATCTTAGCAATACAATATGATTTGAAAGCATTTTGATGAACATGTCTTGCTCAAAGCCTCATTGCCTTGCCAGAGAACTGGAAGCCTTATTGTTTTCATGTCATTTGCAGAGCAGTTTCTTGTTGTGTGTGTACTCTTACATATAAATTGTGGTGCTGCCTGTGGATTAAATTAAATATTTCACCCTATGCCTGTCTAAACTTCTAAGTATTGCAGTTGTAGATTGTGCGTGTAAATAATTTATGAAAAACATTGTATGGTTTTTAAGTCTTACCCTTTTGGCATCTGCATTTTCATCTCTGAATGTTACTTGTGTATTACACGGCTGTGATAAATTAGCTTTTTAGTGAATTGGCTATGGTGGATTTTTAGGAGAAAGCAGAAGTAGCTGTTACGTAAATATGCAAAACTTTGCTGGTAACAAACTAGAAAAAAGGCTAATTAGTGTAATTACTGTCATTATAATTCTAATTTAACTGCATAGACTTGTACTGCAGCAACATTAGAGCTGTCACATTTGCAAACTGCATAATTATATATATTAAGTTCTGTCTGTGTTGCATCCCAATATATAAAATGGGCTGTTACCTTAAACTGCTCCAAAAAAGCAATCAAAATGTCATTAAAGGGCTGACTTAATCTTCTTGATTTTTCTGATTATCAGTGAAAGGTGAAACGAAAAGCTTGTTTAAATAAATGTCTTTTAAAAATATACTTGATAAAATTCATAAATGGTCAGCTGAAAATAACAAATCTGAGTGTATATGTATATATTTGTGTGCTCCATGTCTATGTTTGTAAGTCCTACTGCCTTGTAGTTACTGATAGTAGAGACCTTCCCTTGAGTATCAGAGATCCTATACCACATGAATTTTCATAATGAAAATCCTAATCTAGCTATTAGGGAGCAGCTCTTTCCAAACCGGATGATCAGAGTAGAGTTTTTGCTGATACTGTGTGAAATTTTTTGGGGGAGACCATAGCATATGTCGACTATGAACTATATATAATAATGTCAACTATGAAATCCTAAGTGACTGTAAATGTGTTGCATGCTAAATTAAACTTTTAGAGGCTTCTCAGTTACTTAGAGCATTTTGAGCTTACACAAACCCGGAGGGAGAGGTTTTGGATGGTGTTTGGAGAGTGTTTTGAGGTGTTGTCAGTGCTTTGGAAGACAGGATATAACTTCAAATAATTTTGATTAATTGGGAAAATGTTCTAGAATCAATAAGATGACATTTAATAAAGACAAGAAGAAAGGACGAAGCAAATAAACAGATTTGTAATATGGAATAATTAGTGGGGAAGTAGAGGATATGGTATTACAAGCTGAGCAAGTCAAAATGGGATTCAGCTGCAGAAAGGCAAATGACATTTTTGGATATTTGACCCTATCACATGTGAAACACAGGAGGTAATTATTCCTGATCTAACTGAATTAGTAGCTGAAGATGTAAATCTTCTATGCACTGAACTATGCAGTAGTTCTGATATCTAGCACAGAGATGATGCAGGTGCCAATTTAAACCAGCGTAATCCCTGCACAAGAGTTAGGTCTTGATCGTCTGGGGCTTCTCTCAAAACAAGCTCCAGTGTGGTCTGAGGTTGTGGGCTCGGTTTGTATTTTGGATTTGGTTTTTTTGGTTTGTTTGTTTGTGTTTTTTAAACTTGTACATCAATACAGTCTGCTCCATAAACAAGTGTTGTGTTCGTTTAGCATATGTGATGAGGAACGATCATTCAACAGTTTGCATGCCTGGTAGCGGTGCAAGTGAAATACACAGCAAATCACATTTCATGGATGTTTTCATGTATAAGACTCCTTGTGTGTGTAAGTTCCAGAATTGCCTGACACTGGATGAAAAGTCAAAAAGAGAGCTGAAGGGATGCCAAGGAATGCTGGAATTTCTCTTTGATTTCATTATCTGAAAAACAAAACCCAGGCCTGCCCCAGCAAGAACTAAATGTTTTTTCAGCAGTTGGCAGTATACTTCAAGCTGTCAAGCTTTGTTCCTTTCATAAATAAATAAATCTTTGCAAATCTACATGTTCCTGGATCGTGAACTCTCTGCACATAACCACCTAAACCTACTGGTCTTGAAGAGCCATCTAATGATCTTGGATAACCCAGTATTTGGTATGACCTGAACTGAATAGCTTAACCACCTACACAAGACAGCATTGCAAATGATCAGCATGCAGAAACCATGATTCAGTGCCTCTAATGATCAGTATATAAGTATAATGATAATTTTGAATAACACATTTTGATGTTGCCAAGCTCTCTTAGTTTTGCAAAGCTTGGAAACTTTAAAAATAAAATCTGAGAGCCTCACTAATCCTGTGACTCCAGTAAAAAAAACAAAAACAAGCTTTTAATTTTAAACTGAATAATTCAAAGCTTGTCAAAGAATTTCAAGAAGTAGTACTGCTGTTAGTTTTTAGAAGAACACCTATCAGCATAGTAATGTTTTAGTTGTGTATCTAAAATGCAGTTCTCTGATAAGTGCATATTTAGGTGAAGTTAGAACTTAAAAATAGTCATCTCCCACCTCAGTCACAACCCGATGTAAATGGCAAGATTAGTTTATTTCTCAGGCAGCGTTTCATTCTTCGCATTTCAATCTTCCATGCTGTGTGTTTCAAAATTGGGCTTGTATTTATCACCAAATTGTGGGGGCAGTGATGGTGGACACTTTTTTGGTTTTGGTTTTTTTTTGTTGGGTTTTTTTGCTTGTCCAGTATCTCCTGCATCATGCACTTGACTAGCTAATAACACAGAAATAACTTGCCTCAGGACCTCAAACCAAAATCATCCTGGGCTTTGAAGCTGAGACCTGAACCCAAGGTTACAGCTGTCATAAGGATGAACAGAAAACTTAAATAGGAACAGATACAAGTTTTGACGTGACCCAAATCAAATTTTGGCTTGGAATTCTTTAACTTGGTTTCATTCTCTGAGACCATGACATGTTGCACACCCTTTTTGAACCCCCAACCCTCTTGCAACAGACTGAGAAAGTACATCCTGTGAGACTTCCTTACTTAATATGTATTTATGCTTCTAGAGCACTCTTGACAGTTTGTTTTCTCCTACTTTCTACATAAAAAATGAGTTGCTTTTGTACTGCTCAGCATTGTGTTATGAATATTAATCCAGAGGGTTTATTTTTGTTATTCTAAATCTGCCTGTATCCTTTGTAAGAAGAAAAATGGGACATAATTAATCTCTCTGTTAATCTTGATATTTGCATGGAATAAGTGAAACAAGCTCTTCAAACCACTTGCTCAACTCTTAAGAAGTAGTTACACTGCAGTTCAGAGGGAAACTCGAGGGCCTATTTATTTATTTATTTATTGTCATCTAAGATTCAATACACGTGGTGGGAGGCAAATTTACTAATTCCCAGTGAGTTTTATCTGGTTCGCTGTAGTCGTTGGAAGATGATTTCCAAAGTGTCTGTAGGAGAGGAGTGGGAAGCTACCAAATTTGAAAAGGCAGCTCATCTAATAAAACATGTAGCTCATCATGTACAGCTTGGGTCTCCGAATGCAGCAGGCCAAGTGAGTGCTCTGTGTTGCATGTTTAAACTTAGGCCTGGGGATCAGGGTTACTGAGGATCTGCATTAGCATTGGTGACAGAAGCGACTTGGATACTCAGTGCTGTTGAAAATGGTCTTCCCTGCCAGCATTCGTTTCTCTGTACTGTTTTACTAAGGAGATGTGTGTTGTAGGATAAAGACCGTAATTCCCTGGAGATTCATCTGCGTGGTCTAGAGTTTGTAATAGGAACACCGATACCTGGGGACACAGCATTAAGTTTAGCTCTGCCATGCACCCTTATAGAGTAGGACTTCAATTCCTCTGTGTTTTTTTTCCTGTTACTAACATGGGGTAACGCCAAATTTCATGCATCTTACTAGGCCTAATGTTTCCTCTGGGTTTTGTGAAAATGTACCTGACATCATCCTGTGTGCTACCGTCCAAGGTGTGTAGGACCTTGGTGAGTACAGGGAAGGGGCAGAATGACTGAGAATGACTGATTGCTGCAGTGATGTTGTCTTAGTTTGGGATGCAAGGTCTGTGGCTATAGCTTCACAAATGAAACTGTAGCCTTTTGGGACTGCGTGGGTTTTTGCAGCCCTGCAGCTGGCACCTGTTATTCATGCCTGTACTCTGTATGAGATGTATGAAAGTAATTATTTCTCTCCATGCTGTATACAGCTGCTACACACTTGGCTTTTACTGATGTGAAGATGAAATTGGGGTGTCTTTAGCATTGTGCAGCAGTCCATAATTCATTGCTTAGTGATGTCAGTCAAATATGGGGGAAGATATGTGCTGTACTGTAGGTCATGCTACATTTAATTTTATTTAGCAATATAGTAGCCTTACCTAGAGTAAAATCTGAAATTGTCTAGAATAAAATAAAAATGCATGTATTACAGTTGTAATAGGTCTAACTTCATTTTTTAAAAGAAATTCTTGTCAGATGACTAAAATAACATTACTTGGATTCTGAATGGTGACTCCCAAATTATGCAATTTAGATTTCTCTGCTGGGATTTTGTTGTTGATTACTTATTCAGCATGGCCTCCAACAGGATAGAACCTATGAGTTTATAATCTTAAGGAAAAAGAAGTAGGAAATAGGGAAGTTGCATGAAAAGAAAGAATAATAAACAACTTGTATGGAAGTGGGATGCAAATCACTGTAACCTGCAGTAAAAGACATGATAGTGTAGCAGAGTGTCACAAATGAGAACAAAGTTGAGACTCTGAGATTTCTACTATTTGGTCATGTACAGGAATGTCAAGAGGAACAGGAATAGGATACACTTTTCTTGAATAATAAACAGCCTTTCACATGAAACCATTCTTTTCTACCGATTCCCTGATTTAAAAGTCATGTCCTCTAAATTCTGAAGCAAGTAAAGCAAAGGTCCTGGAAACAGCATTCATCTTGCAATCCAGATGTTTCCACAGTGCAATGAAAGCAGTGTGATCCTTTAGAAAACCCGAGGTAATTGTTTACAATAGGGCCAATGTTTTTTTTGGTTTTCCCCTCTGTATCTAGGTAGTATGTAGTAGAGTGGTGTGTGCTTTGGAGGAAGCAGCAGAATAGCAGAGAAGCCCAAGTTGTATGCTTTGTAAATCCTGAAAAGCAGTTTTCTTAGGATACAGATCCTCTTTACACGTGTAAATATGAAAAGAATTGAAGCCTTGAAGTACAGTACCATAAACAGCGTATTTCTTAATAGCTGGAAAGTCAAGGATTGTGTCATGAGTTCCGCTAAGAATCTTCAAGTGTCATGGAAATGTGAACAATACAAAGCACTTAAACTGTCTGTGGTACAGAGTAACTAGTCTCTTAGTATTTGTATACTTTTTGCATACATTAAACCCTGGTGTCTGAAGGCAAAAACCCCCTCGTTTGGGCACTGTATGTTCTAGTTGCTGTAATGGACACAGCAGAGTAGCACAAGCAATTTTGGAGATCTTTATGAAATTTTAATAAGCACCACACGGTGTGAAGGAATTGAAATTTGTTTGATCTCTCGTTGCTGTTGTTAACAAGAGTGATGGAAAAAAAAGCCAATTACAAGAAGGGAAGGATCTGTGCTCTGTATAAACCAATAGGATTGGTACAGCCATGAAAACAGACTCAGGGTGATTTTTTTTTTCCTCATGTTGGTCAGCAGTTTGTTTCAGCTAACAGACTGGAGATTTTTACAGGTTGAGCTTTAATAAGAATTATGAGCCTCCCTCCCTCAGTGGGAGGTTACTAACTACTCAGGAACAATAATCTCATAGGCCACAGATGGTGCAAATAAGTGACAGGACACACATTTATGCTGTCTGGTTTACTTGCCAGTAACACATCTTCTCTCCAACCTTTGTGTCTTCTCCGTCACAAAGGTCATTAAAAGAGGATTAGGAGAGGAACCAGAAGATTGATATGTAAGAGTTAAGGTGGATGGAAAAGTAACGTTTGGGTTTTTTTATGAGCATCTGGGTTCGATTCTGTCTCACTGATGGCCTTTCCAATGGTCTTTCCCTTTCTGCCTCCCTACTTGGAAGTAAATGCTATGCACAAACCAGAAATTATACCTGGGTCTGAGAAATCTTCATGTGTTAATGTTTCATCAAAGGTGATGTGTTGATACACTGAGTTTATTTAGACAGGTGGTGTTCTCTTAACTGAAAACCCTAATATTTTCTAGAGAAATTCAAAGACACTGTGTGTCCAACAAGGAGGTAGAAGACTGAATGAAATTTAGGACTCTGAAATCTGTGGGTAAAATCTCTGCATGTTTTGTTGATTTGGAAAGCTACTTTCCAAGAAAGCATTTTTAGTGTTCAAGTGATCTCAGTGTACTGCTGGTGCTGACATCTATCCTTTAGTTTGTTACAGTATTAACTTTGTAGTACTACATGAATAAGCCAGGTGGAAGTGAGGCAGAATGGGTGTCAGGCAGTAAATTTGACAGGGTATAGGAAATATTTTAACATGAGTCCTGTGATTCAGCCAGTGTTGTTGCTGCCTTATGAACACATGCCATCAGTTGTTGTACTGGGAACGTCACCTAGTCTTCAGTGAACACTAAAGCTGCTGTTGCCTTCAACAGACATGCAGCAAATCCATCTGAAGAGTAGCACAGTGAAGTAATGGGTTACGTCTGTAGGGTGACCACCAGCTGATAGGAGTGGAACTGTACTATATGCCATACAATGCAATACAATTAGTAGGTACAGTAACAATTGTTTTTGAAGACGTACCCTGTATATTAAAATTTGTGAACCAAAGTCAGCTCTGGTGTCTGACTTTAAAAGACTTGTGATGAGGATAAGCTTGGCCCTCCATCTGAAAAATAAATTGGAGCAATATTGAATCTTTGGAAATGGTAACCCTGCTTTGAATGCTTCTGTTTTATGGAAGGTGCTTTGAAGGTATTCATTCACTCTGAAATGAATTCATGCTATTCATTCTGCCACTCACAGAATAAGATATAATAGCAGTCACTCATGATTGCTGTCATCTATCAACAGTTCATTACATACCAGGTAGACTGAGGATATAGCATTTGTGAAAAGAATTACTGTGTCCATCTTGAAAAGAAAAAGCCAGCAACTTTATATATAAAGATACTGAGCCTGTTTCTCTACAAGACTGGATATCTGATATTTTGAAAGGTTTTTATCATGTGACGCTGCTGATATGCTGAACAGATAAACTGCTACAAAATGGTGCTACTCCAAGGAATTTCAATTTACCCCAGTTGAGAATTAGGCCTGCTCTGCACCATCTTTACCCCTTATGGTGCTTTACTATATGTAATGACTCATGCCAGTATAAGGTAGCTGTGAAACATATAAGGAAAACAGTGTTTTACGCCCACTTCATACTAACCAGATGTGAATGATATTCCTAGCATAATTTTCCTAAGAAGCTCATCTCTTCAGAATGTGCCTGCCAAATTGCTGCTATGTCTCCTGCTTTTGCCTCAGGAGTTCAGCCAAATATCCCTTAACTAGGCAGGGAGAATGGGAGCTGCCAGTTTGTGTCTGGGATTTATTTACAAAGGAAATTGGTTTCTTCTTGTTCCTAGAATGACTTCAGTAATCTGATTGTGTGAATGGAGACGATCAGTGGTAGAACAAATGGTTAAGTACTGCACTGTAAGGACCATCTATTTGGACAATTGCACTAATATAAGGTCAGCCAAAAAGGGACTGGTATGCCTGCCTAGCCCCATGTACTTGCAGTGTTAAAATCTGAATAGGAGTAAAGCTGACAAGAGGAACCCCCAGATAACAGCCACTTCATGCACACATTTCCCATTTGCAAATTTAATATAATTTTGCTATTGTTTAGGAACAGTGTGAGTATAGGTTCATAATGTATATGATGGAACTGATAACTGCATGGAAAAAGACTAAAGAAAGCAGCATCTAACACAATCATTTTAATCAGTGTATCTCAAAGAACAAGATCACTATTACTGTTACTGTTTCACAGATGGGGAAACCAAGAAGATAATTACTAGGTCTCACTCTAGACACTTCCTTTTGCAGTTGGTCAAGAAGCATCCTTTGATTGGAGAAAAAAAAAACCCCAGCTTGAAATTCGACCCTCTTAAAAGTATAGTGATGCTAAAACACTGTAGGGTTGACTGCTGATCTCTCCTGGGCTGATATCTGTGCTGTATCCTTATAAACTCAAACAGTTCACTCAGCTTGGTACTTCTTTTTACATATCAAGGCACGTGCTGTTTTTACTCATCTGCTTGCAGTTCATGAATACGCTGGCTCTGTTTACTCAAAAGAGTTTTCTGTTTTGGTAATGTATAGCCAGAATTATAACAAACATAGTGTGGAGTGTTGGCTGTATGTAACCTCTACCTTGGCTTAACTTCCTGTGTAAAATGGTTATAGGAGTATTTCTCTGTGTAACTTACAGTACTGAAGCAGTGTTTTTAACATGGTTTTAATCCTTTCAACAACTTCTCTGTAGATTGAAGAACATGCAAAATAGTAATATACAAGCTAGAATGGACACCTTAGCTGGGAGTATAATTTCTCCCAAATCTCTGAAGAGTAATTGAGTTAACTAGTTAACTACTTGCTAATGTATAATTTTCTCATTTAGACAAGTAAATTGTAATTAACACACATGGCCTACAGAATCATTGGGGGGGGGATAATCTAATTTTCCTTCCTTTTTTTCCAAGTATGGATAGATTAAAATGTCCTGTTTTGTGGGAATTACATTTTAATGAGCTCTAATATGCACAGATCCCTTTAACGAAGGCTTTTTTATCAGCTCTTTTAATTATGAGGATCATTTTGAAGCATAAGGACTTGAAAAGCTTTGCATTTAGGTAAAAAAAAAAAGGTGGGGTGGGGGAATCCCCACAACTATATTTGGAAATAAAAGCTTTAGGAAATGTATGGAACCATTGTGTTTGCAGTTACTATCTTTTAGGTCAAAACTTCACAAATGTCAGCTAATCAACATAGTTATGAGGTTGGAGAAGTATTTAAAGCAGAAATTGCGGTGGGGCATAGAGGTAGTGACAAGGATGATCCTTAAATCTACTCTTATCTCTGTTTTCATGGAAGAGGGTTGATACCCAATAATTTACTACAACAAGTGCACATCCTGCTGAAGAAAACTCAAAGGCAGAGCTGTGTACAGGGCATGCTGTCTAGGTATTTTTGCAACACTTTGTATGCATCTTTCGCCTGCTTGAGCTAGTAATAGCAAGCCTAGACAGCATGAAATTGAAGTGTTATGTACCTCTGAGATACTTGTTGATTTACCCATCCCAGATACATACAGGGTTGTTATTTTAGTGGTGTTGCTTAGTGCTACAGTATGGGCAGTGACTTCTGGTTTTCTTGCTCTTTGTTTTTCAGTGCAAGAGGCTATCTATCAGCATTTGTATTTTTAAAGCAGAAAACCACATCTAAAGCATTTCTGCAGCCTGGCTAATAGATTTTTATAAAAAGGAGTGTGGGAGAAAGGGCTGGTAAAGGAGCAGCTTTGAGGCAAGTTGGCCTTTTGTGGCAAACGTGAGCATTCAAAGAGTTAAAGTCCCTTCCTTTATATTTAACTACAGTTAACTATAGTGCCATGTCTGCTCTCCAGTGCATCTAATGGAGAAGTTGCTTCTTGCCCAGTATAAAATCTAAGACAAGCATGACGATCTGAATTAGGGGAGGGAAGCATCCTTCCAGTAGTGTTGCATCACTTTAATGTGGTGAAGTGCAGCACTGTGTCATAGAAAAATTCTGATAGCTTTAGAGAGAGAGGGAAAAATGAAGACTTTTAACCAGTGTTGTGGCTCACAGAAACAGCCAGTGAGGCAGGTTGTTCACTGTGTCTGAAGGGTGAGTTCATGTCCCTGGTTTGTTGACCTGGTGCTTTTTTTAGTCAGTAGCATAAGCACTGGCACAATGTGAAATGTCTGTGTTCACATGGGGATCCTTGCTCATGTCTGGATACGGTCCAGTTCCTGGTTTCTGTAATCTCTGTGGTAAGGACAGGCTAGTTTTTTCTGGAGCCTTTGACTCTTAGTAATTCAGTGTGGGGAGGTTTCCAAATACCCTAGTGGTGCTTTTAATGTGCTGTCATCTTGTAGATCCTGTTCTTTCCTCTTTTGTCCAGATCCTCAATAGTGCTAACTGATTGAAATCCACTACTGTGTGTATGCCTTTGAGGGTGTGTACCTCTTCTTCTACAGTCACCTCTGGCCATTTCCTACTGAGGCAGAATCTTGCATTCGCCTACTGTGCATACCTTTGCTTCGGCTTCTTTGCTCGGCTGGCAGGGCCCTTATGAGAAGTGTGGCAATGCATTTGGGTTCTAGCTAAATAACATCTTCCTGCTTTGCAGATGCAGTATTCAGTTTATCCATGTTTTAAGACAGCCACGTAACCCAACTGGAGAGAGTTGTTACCCTGATGCAATTACAACTGATTCCTGAATTAAGCAAAATGCTTATTTTGTTCCTTTTATTACAATTGCTATTTCCTCCTGGCTATTGATCATTGTTCAGTCACAGGCTGTAATACCTTTAGGGGTTCTCTTCCTATGGCAATACTCGGTAACATAGAGCTGATGCTAAGTGCTTGTAATGTCACCTTTTGCCAGAAGGTGTCCCTTCAAGCTCACCAATATTTTGCATTTATTGAAGAGATGCTACATGTTAGCTATTAACGGCAAGAAGTTATTTTTTTATAACATTGGGTAAAAATTCAAAGAGCCCACCTTGTTTCTCTGAGCTTCTAGTGTACAGAATGGCACCATGTAAACCGTGAGGTACATCACAGCGATTATCTTGAACCAAATGCCTCCTGTGAATGCCCCAAGTTTTAGGAAGGTTGTCCCATCTGGAGGGAACAGGTAATGATGCAACTAGAGTGTATTGAGGGGTCCTGCTTTATTTCTCCTCTCAGCCTTTAACTCTGTGTATAATCCTGAGCTGCTCATATGATGTTTGTATGCATTATATCTCTAAAGGGATGATGTTTTCTTTCTCACAGGATACCCTTGTTTGCTAATGACTGAGATAGGCTCAGATACCTTGAAGACACAACCTTTAAAATATATAGGCAGGTTTGGTTTTAAAAGTCAGACCTAAACACTCCTGAAATAGGTTTCCTGAGTTTGTTTGCTAATCTTGGTGGTTATTTTGAAGATAGCTTTATTTTATGTGTAGTTTGAGGAGTTGGTTGGGATTTTTGTTAAGAATATTATTTAAAAAGTAAAAGAATAATGCTGTTGACCTGTGTCCCACAAATCTAACATAATGGTCAAAAACCAAACTCGTTTTTGCTGGGGAGGGACAGGGATCCCCTTTGACCAGCTCTAACATTACGGCATACTCTGTTGTATACAGGTTATGAGAGATGAACAAAACCTATTTTTCAAGGTGAGGGTAAAAAGCTACAAAAACTGCCTTGTGAGAGTTGCCAATTTTAAAACTAGATGTTTCTGTAGCTCATACTCATCTAACATCTCTGAATCAAATTACTAGTCTTTAACATTTTTGGCGTGTGGGAGGTTGCTTAGCTGGTTTGGATATTTTTGCATATCATCATTTAGTAAGTACTGCTACTATACTGGTCTCGTACGACTAGGAGATTCAGTGATGTGGTGGAGGGGGTCCTGGGCCTGCCTCCACTGTAAGTGGTTGTGCAAAAGGAATTAGAGGTTGAGTCCCTGTCCCTGCTTACATTTGTCATAATGCATCAGCTTGCCTGTAGTTCTGAAGAACCCCAAGGGTGGTAGATGCCTAGGACAATGTTTTGAGTCATGCTGACTAATAAATGACACAAGACAAGTTTGAAACTACTTTGTCAGACTAGATGACTTGACAGACCTGTGAGGAGCAGCTTTTTCATTTTCTGAAAGATGTGTGTGATGACACACTGAACAGCTGCTGGTTCTGATGTATAGGGGATTGACAGCTGGACTTGCAGATTTAGTAGGTTTGATTTCTTGTTTGTACTGGAGGTTAAGTCTAAGCAGAGTCAGGTTGTGAGTGCTTCATTACATCAGATAAAAAATTCTTCCCGTATGTGTGAATGTACACTATCTTCACGCACACAAAAGAAGACTTTAAGGTCTTCAGGGCTTAGATGCCATTTGGATCTTGCGCTTACAGCATAATTAATCTCATTTTAGAAAAACAAAAATGTCATTGGAAGGAAAACCTGTGTGGTTTTGTTTCAAATGTAGGTTGTTTATTTTTGGTGTCTTGTCTGTAGTGCCTTTTAAAAAACCTAACTTTTTACATGAGTGATGGTAAGCTGCTCTGGGTTAATGGAGCTGTATTTTTTCTTGGACTCTTTTGTAGATTGCATATAGGTAGGTTTAAATTTGGTGCCCAAAGGAACAAATCCTACCACATGGATTGTCCTGAACAGAGTCTGCAGAGTAAATCTGTCCTATCTTGAATCACCAGTCAAAGCTCTACAAAGAGTCTGTCTCTGGTTTTCATTTTGCTCTGGTCTGCTTCATGCTCCAGAGGTAATCAGTGTTAATATCCTTCATCTATGCTTACTGCTTACACCTCTTGGAGCTCATGGCATTTAGCAGGTTATTGAGAAGCTGGTTCCTAATTAAGTACAGGTGGGTACCAACTCTCAGAAATATCCATAAACAAATGCCTACTATGCTAAGAAGCAATAAACTGCATCAGAATCTCTCTCCAGTGTGATGTTCTCTTCTCCTGCACCTCCCCCCTCCCACTACGCTTTTGGAGTTACTTTTCAAAAAGCAGTGACAGCCATTTTCCATAATGTTGCAATTGGTATACGTATCTTTATGCCATTCTGTGCTTCCAGATTTGTAAATAAATGCCTTGTTGTCAAGGTGACGGGCATTTTATGATAGTCAGTTGAATAAATAAGAGGTTTAATTTCCCAGCACGTTTAAGTTTGCCAGTCACGGTTAACATTCCTACTCTGTGTTTCTGCTAACATGGAGGATACCTGTAAACCATTCTTACCATTACTCGACTTTCAGCAGAAGCCTACATATAAATCTTACCTTGAGCAAAATGCAACATTGGCATCAGATAGCAAAGCCACAGCAGAGGCTTTGGAATTGATACTGCAGAGGTCTGTGCAGGCTGCCAGCCCAGGTCTGTGCCAACATCAAGTGTTTCAGCGAAAGAATTAAGAAATCTATATGGAAATGGGATCAGATTATTCAGTGTATACAAATGGATTGTTCTTCATCATTTTGTCAAACATGAGGTATCTGAATGCGCTTGAACATTTGGCTTATGGGTGATCCATTTAATCTGATGGGTCAAATTATACTTGTGGTGGTTTATCAATTTCTAATTATATTCTTTCCTGGAGTTAAAGTATCTTTATGTTAATTTATTATTGTAATTGGGGATAAAAAGCAACAGTATTTGAGGACAGACCCAGTTGAAGAAACACTTCAGAAACAATTCCTCAAGAATTCTTTCACTGTATTTTATTCCTTTTGAGCTTGTACACACCAAGGAAATGAGAGTGAGCCTCATCATACTAGTGTGTTTTTGTTAATTTGCCTACTTAGGGGTGTTATATTTCTTCTCAGATGTGTTTATGCTTCCCAGTGTTTTTAGACTGCCCTGCATTACAAACAGTAAACTCAACCATATGATGCTGTCATTATCGGACTTGTAATGAATTCCTACCCAGATGGACTCTCATTTCCTCTCTTCAACCCAGAAGCTGATGGAAACTTCCCCCACTGTTAGTAGCATAATGTACAGAAAGAAAAAATAAAAAACATATGATAAGTTGTTACCCTTGTAGACAACTTGTGACCACTTCTGTCACAAGAGCAATCTGGTCATCTATTCATGTTGTATTAACAGTTGGTGGTTTGATATCTAATTTGTTTGTTTGTTTAAATCTTGACTGCTGTTGACTGCAGAAAATATAGTAAGGGGTTATCTTAAATAATGTGTTTAAAGTTAAAAAAGTTAAAATTAACTACAAAGTTAGCATCTCAAACAAAACAAAAAAATCAGCAACAAAAAAAAAAACCCAAACCAACCACAAAACCTAAAAAAACCCCCACATTAACACACTAGTATGCAAGCTCAATGGATTTTGGAGACACCCAGAAAACCCAAATTTTCTACAACATTCATAACATGAAAAAAATATGCCTGGAACTTTTGAGTTTGGGATTTTTTTAATAAGTTAACTTACATACTTCTTTCTTTTCACACTGTGCCAGATACTGCTGAATTATACTCAGAAATGTTTCCTGCCCTGAAGAGGTTACAGTCTAAATAGACAAGACAGTACAAAATGAGGCACATAATGTCTTGCACTGGGTCCCATTACAGATCAGTGACAGAACCAGAAATAGAATATTATTTTTAATTTTTTAAGTTGGACCCTATTCCTCAAGCATCTGCTCTTTCTCTTTCATCTCTGCTATCTTAATGCTACCCTAAAGCATCACGATGATGCATATTGTACTTCACTACTGCTTCTTGTCTCATCTTCTATTTAAATTGTATCTGCTTTGGAATAGCAGTTTATCCTTTGGGGTTTTTTGCTTTTCTTTTGCTGAGCCGAACTTAGAGGTCTCTGCACAGGGAAATTCTTCGTACATGAGAGATGTGAACAAAAGTTTGTTTGGGATGCTGAAAAATAATTTTGGTATGTTCATGTGGATCTTCACTTACACACAAATTTACATGGGTACACAAAGCAAGGAAGAGAATCGTGTGGTTTTCTACTTTACCTCCCACTCAAATCAACAATTTCAATTATTCAGAGTGCCACGTGTTGTGCAGTTTAGCAGAGTACTTTAAAGGTCAGTGCTCTGCAGGTTTTGGTGACATTTGTGAATCTGTTGGGATAGAGAGTCAGGCAGCTCTCTGGAGCAACAGGGGCTGGAATGTAGAGGGAACATAATTTTTCGAACGGCTCTTGTATATGTTTGAACTAATCTGGCTCAGCAAAGGTAAACAATTTTGTTTGCTTGAAAAGATTAAATAGAAATAGCACATTAGTGCAGAGGTCTCCAGCTTGACAGGAAAAGCTGAAGCATAAGAAGATACTGTGTAAATGAGTTTTCCTTAATTTGAAATAATTACAGTCCCGCTATTTCACATTGGGGCTGTCGGCACTCAGGCCTTGTTTTCCAGGGACATTGCACCATGTAACTTACCTTCTTCTTTACACCTGTTTAAAGTGATATAGAATGTTAGTCCCTTACAAAATTAGGCTGAAATGTACCTGTCTTAGGCTGAAGTAAGGACATCACGTCAAGATCTTATGCCAGTTTAATTGATGTGGTTTGATACACTTAAATTTGATAGAAGACTTGTATGTACTCTAAGCTGTAGCAAGATGGATCTTACTTGCTCTTTTTTCTTCTTGTGCATGTCAGAATCTGATCTGTTTCACTTTTAATGTGAAAACATACTAAGATCATGGATGAGCTGTAAAGGATCAATATTTTAATAAGGGGAAGGAGAGGAATGCTGGTAACAAACATGAGTTTTTAAAATTTGGAGTTCAAATGGGAGCTATGTGTGTTCTGAGCATAAAAGCTGGGTGCTCAGAATAGGAAGTTAAAATCAGCATGAACTTCAAAGAATACTGCAGAAGTTACTGCACTTACAGCTGTAGAAAATGCCTTTTTTTTTTTTCTGGATGTAATTCACTGTAGACACATTTCCTTTATTTGCAATTACTTTATTTTCTTCATATTGCAGTTAGAACTTTTTCGTGCAGAACATGAGCATAAGGGGAAAACACACAAATTTGTGTGTATTTTTAGGATTTATTCTTCAAATGTTCTGCAAAGTTTTATTTTGTTATTCATGAAATAGCATGATTGCACATATTCAAGAAAATTTTTTGGATAAAGAAAAAAGTGATTCTAAAGCACAGAATTGTTTAATTGGGTAAGAGAAAAGACAAACAAACCCACCCAAACAGCTTGCAAGTTAAATGGTCAGTCCAGGAAATAACTGAGAAATAATGAGCAGACTGAGGTATAACATTACACAAAAGAAATAAGAAAAGTTAAAGATCATTTGGCAAATAACATTTTAATGTGATGTTCATGAAATAATTAGGAATGAAAAGCATATTAGTAAAATCAAACCTCATTTGTTCTGTAGAGTGTGTGTGTGTGGGAAGGGCTAAATAAATTGCTTACAACAAATAATGTAACCAGCCTTAACAAAGAGCACTAGAGAAAACAATAAGTATTGTTTGCTGATTTCAGCCGTGCTAATGCAGTAGGATATTGAATTAAATAAGACACTTAATTTGTAGAAGGAACAATGTGCAGTGTGTAATTAAATATCAGAGGACTGTTACAAGTATTCTGGAAGAAACAAGAAGCTCAAGACAGCTGCTATCTTACTGTATTTACACAAATTACAGAAGCAGCAAATATATAACAGGGTAGAGAACTGCATATCCATGCACTGTTGTGGCATTAAATTACAGTGTAGTTGATCAGGTTGCAATGCCAGTGAACAGGCTGTTTTGGAGTTCTTGGGGAGTGGTGGGGTGTGTGTGTGTACATATATTCTTATATACATATATTTACAGTCTACATGTGCATATGTACACATGCATGTTTGTGTGTGTACAGAATATGTATGTTACAAAATCACAGTGTGGCTGAGGTTGGAAGGGACTCCTGGAGGTCACCTTGTCCAACCCATCTGCTCAAGCAGGGCTGCCTAGAGCTGACTGCTCAGGACTGTGTCCAGATGGCTTTTGTGCTTTTGCATATTTCTGAGGATAGAGACTCCACAACATCTCTGGACAACCTTTGCCACAGCAAAAAAGCATTGCCTTGCGTGCATGTACACTGTTGTGCTCACTCTCACTATTTTCCCTGTTGATCCCTGAGTGAAGAGTTTGGTGTAGTTGCTTCAAAATAATCTGTTGAGCAATGAAGAATAACTAAGGTTTGCTGAAATGCTGTGGGCTTGATCTTAATCTCACTTACACTGCACAGGTTAGTAGTAATGTTAAGGTTTTTTTTGAATCATAATAGTTATTGTTTCTTTGGATATAACAGCGGGAAAAGCTCTTCTGCAAAAAAAAGCCCAGAGTGATTAATGGTAAAGTATTGCTGCTTAATGTCCTGGTGCATTTCCTCTTCCTCCAGGTGTTTGGTGTCTGAAACCCAGAACTTTCTATATGTGTTCATAGATACAAATTTGCATACCAATTTGCTATCTCCACTTGAATGAAAAGGAACATCTTTCTTGCTGCCAAGATGGAGTTACTTCATGGTCTACTCTGTCATGCCATACTCAGTTAATGTTTTCTCCTTTCAAGCTATGGACTAAAGACACTAGAAGGCTTTTCTATTGAGTGTGTAAGACTGGGAGGACATCAGCACAGTAATGTAGGGGAACCTTGAACATGCCCTAAATATACCATGTTGGTTCAGCAGTCCAGCTGCGTGGTAGCACTGCATATAGAATAATGTATCTGGTAAACTGCTTTTGGGATCTCAGGCGATTGGTTTACAAGGAATTCTGGTATCTGGTATTATATGGCAACAAGCACACCCTGGTGGACATAAAACTGGTGAGTTACAAGATCAGACAGAAAGCAAGTTGGGCATTGGTTTGGGGTAAGGGAAGTCAGAGCTCTGTTCCAGTCTATGCAGCTTATCTGGTGTTTTATGTATTTTCCTTCTTTTGTAGTGTTTGGTTTTTTGCTGAGATTCTGTTAGCTTGGACGCAGCACTTCACTAAAGGATTTATATCACCATTTTGGAAAACTGGCAGAGGGGCTCAAGTTTTCTGATATTTGTCCATGCTGACGCTGTTTGTATTGCCTCTGACTTTACTCAAAATCAATGCAAGTATTCATTTTCTGGTAGTTAATCAGACACTGTCTATTCACAGGTTAATCATTCTCAGTTTAACCTTTAAAATAATAGATAAGCAACCCTGATGTGTGAGGACAGAGAATCAAAAAACCAGTAATGTTTTCTTGGCTTTTCCCCCATTAGTCACCAGAAAGAAAATATCAACAGCCTGTTACGAATTTGGAAGTGGTTCAGGCATGATCTCTGTCTTTCAAGACACGCGCAGTATGCCAAGGGCAAAGACTGAATGTAACACTTCATTGCAGATTGCTGTCGTGCAGTGTTCCAAAGAGATTTGCAGATACAGTGCTGATAAAAGAGGTTCCACAAGCCTATGGTTTCATATGAGGTGGGGAGGAAAAGAAGTGGCAATTGAGCACATTTTTCTGTCCATTAGTTGAGGCAATGTACTGCATAAATAACCAGTTTTGGCCTTTTTTTCTGCCCTTTGTTATTAGCGGTGGTCTGCTATGAAGGATGGAGAGGAGAAGACAAGGACAGTTTAAACAAATAGCAGGAGATGGATTATTTTCATTGCAAGGTGGTCATTTGCTGTAGGATGTGCAGAATGAATGGTGTTAAGTGTGATTGTTTTCCTAGTTAACTGTAAATGCACCTGTGTTGAGAAATCCAAGTGAGATGAGAGCTAGTCAGCTTTGGTATGGAATCTTTCTGTTTGCCAGTGCAGAGCTCAGTGGTAGTATTGTTTTACTGAGCTAGTCAACTGACTGAAAGGTTTATGTGGCAGGATGTAGCAGAGTGGTGATAGCGATTGAACTGCTATTTTTTTCCCATTCCTCTCATTTCCCCACTTGGAATCTTACTTGGATTCCAGAGCTGAATCTTACTATGTCAGTGTGTATGTCTCTTACAAGAAGTGTTGCTGCTTTATACATTTAATTCCTCTCCCACCTCTAGGTATTTTTCAGTTTGCTGCTACGTATAAGAGTAGTGTGTCAAGTTGAATAGGATTTCCTCCTTGCTTGTATGAGCAAACTCTTAAATCTTTTCTGTAAAGATGCCACAAGAAAACAGAATAGACCTAGGAAAGGAAAGAATATATGAGCTTAAAAAATTTTTAAAAAATCAAGAAAAAAATGTCAACAATCTCAACTCAAGAGCATAGGTTTGTGGTTTAAATCAGTGGAACTTCCACTGGTGGTTGTACATGGAAGTGGAGGTAGAACATCTTAGCAGAATTCCTTCTAAAATAAATGGACAATTACAATTCCTCTGGCTTTGCTGAGCATATGTCAGCTGGAGCTATGGCCAGGATATTTCAAAGCTTTCTATTAAGGTAATTCAGTAGCTTGTTCTAGAGCGTGTACTGTCTGCAGTGAGACTGGGTTCAAGGTTTTTATGGCCAATAGTTCATACAGTTCCAGGATTAATTGTTGAAAGGGAAAAAGGAGGAAAAGTTAAGAAACAAAAGTAGAATTTACAAAAGCAGTTTCAGTAAAATATTAAATTTGGCGCTAATGTCAATGTAAATACAAAACAAAAAAGCTGGACTAGAATACATGAGACTTATTTCTCTTAAAGTCCTCAATCACATTAATCTGGTTGCCAGTAACAGGAAGGGGTTTTTTTTCAGTTGTTGTTAATTTTAAATGGTTTTAACAGCTCTTGGAAGTATTCATGAATTCAGGTTTCCTCACTCCCCTAATCATGTTGTCGGCTTAAAATTCACATTTAATTAACCTCTTCACCCAAGGCATAAATCAATACTAAAACTCCAAATGCTAACCATACTGATAGTGATTTTCATTTGGGCTAGGTTGCTGAAAATTAGGGATTAAGATGCCTGCAGGAAAGGAGCAAACTAGTTGTGTGGAGTGAAGCACAACTAACTTGTAAACTGTAATAATCAATGTCGTTGGATGGAATGGGAAATCCATTCATTAAGTTTCCAGGGAAGAGTGTGAAAACCAGACTAAGCAGAGCATGATGTTGCATTCAGGACAGAATTCACCTGAGTGGCTGGACTCAGTAAGTACAGATTGCATGTGTGTTCTTGAAGTCCTGAGAGTCCCAGAAGGATACTTGAAGTAGCAATGGCAGAGCAAAAGAAGTTAGAATTGTGTGAATTTGAACATGTGCAAATTTTTACGATGAAAATCCTGTATAGTGTTATTTCCTCCTTTTTATTGCTGTCACCTAGTAAAGCTATAATGTATTTCTGGTATAGCAGCTCCTGGGAGCTTGGATGTGCAGATCTCTGTATACTGTATTGAAAGAGGCATGGGAGACACTTAATCTTAATGGGTAATGTGCAAAAAGAATATCTTTATTATTTTTCCTAGGGTTGGGGAGAAGTAGTACTCATTGCCCATTATACAAATACTGTGGCACCCAACATGAGTGGTTGTAGTATACTGTTACAGAGACTAAACAAACTATTTATTTTTCATTTTGTTAGCGTATTTTGCAGGGTCTTAATTCCTATTCAGAATTAAGAATAGGAAAAGCAGAAGGGGGTTCCTATATTTTTATGCTTCAGGAAGATTTTCTACACAGTTCTGAAATTCCATTATTTCCCCCAATTAAGGATTTGGTGTCAGATGAAGAGATTTCTTTTCACAATTATTCTGCTAAAGACAAACTAAGAAATCCTAATTCTGTGAGCTTAAAATTCTTGATTTATTGCTAAAGCTGCAGTACCCCTTGAAATAATAAATTAATAATTAATAATCATCTGAGATTTAATGAGATGATGAGGTGGTTGAATTAGGTAGTTCAGTGAGGTGTGATAGGTTTCATGACTACCTCCTGTAGTCAATATTCTTTTTGCATGAAGAATTCAAATCTTTTGTGTACTAGAAATGTAAGAGCTGTTTTCTGTGGTGGTGAATGAACTGTTTTGCAAATGAGCTGTCAGCTAAACAGTCTCCAAGCACTTAGGCTATGTTTCAGGAGGATGTTCAGTTATATCCCTACCTGTAAATTTGTGAGGTGAGTGTTGTCTTTACTTACAGTATGTACTTAGGAGTCTTGCTCAATCTGGGTCTTGAATAGCAGTGATGGACAATGTAGCAGAAGCAATTGTGCCTCCACAAGAGGTTAGGTTTGCGTTCTGGCTCTCAAGATTTTTCCTGCATCAGTACAGTGGAATGTAGTTTCCAATTAACTAGGGAAAAGGAGTCTTCCTTTGTAGAACCTGATGTTTTCTTGGACCAAGGGTCCTAATTTCCCTCTGTCGGGTATTTATAGTAGTAAGGACAATGTGTTACTGTGTTTTGAGAACATAAATATCTTTATTCCAGCATGATAACACAGAGTGCAAAGATGTAAGCAAAAGTTGACTAATGCTAAATTTGACTACAGTGTTGGTTTTGAATCTCATATGGGGAAGGCATTATGAGAATATCATAATAAAACTAAACTACTGTAAAGCCATCTTGTTTTAAATGGTAAAATCGTATATATTTGGGGGATATTTCTGCATAGACCTTGAACTCTATGGTCAACTTTGCATATCTTGTTTACAGATGTTATTTCAGGTGCACCTTTCTATTTTGCAGTACATGCAAGTCTGCATACTTGAACCTTTAAACTACTCGAATTACACACCTCATTTCACTTAAGTCTAGTGGTTGGTATATCTTCAAGAGAACCATTAAATAAAGTCTTAGCTCAGCAGAGTATTTAACCATGTGGTTAAAGCTCAGCACACTCTTAAGTCTCTTGATATTTGAGGACCTTCAGGCAAAATTATGTCTTCAATTATATGTGTGTTAGTTCCTTGGTTAAAATGGAATTGCTCAGGTGTAACGAAAAGCAGAATGGGCCAAAAAGAAGGCCATCTTACATAGTTTTGTCTAGCTGGCTTTTCCTTGAAATTGGGTGTTCTGGTGCAAAAACTTGGGCAGAATACAGGTTCAGACCTGTTATGTTATGTTTGTTTATTTCTAATGCTCATACTGGACAGAATGTTAGCAGGGTTTGTAATACCAAGTTGCATTTATATAACTGAGTAAACAAGTAGTGAAGAGGGAAACCCAGCCCTCTTTTTAATGTGTAAGCTAAGCACATTTTATTGGGAATATGGGACAAATATGGAACCCCAATGCTTTTTATTCAGAGACACTGTTCAGAGTGCAGCAACACTGTAGACCCATAAACTTGTAGCTCTGACCTAGTTGGCCAATGGTAATAATTAGTCCTGTGTTCTTTATTACCTCTCTTCACATTCAGGTAGGTTCCTTACCTATTTCCCTTCTCTTTTCTTTAGACTGAAAAGAATGTAGCTAACGTTCGACAGCTTTCTGGCTGAAAGTCCTGAGTATATCTTAAGAGTCTGGGGAGTGGGATTTTCTACTTTATTTAAAGTGGCTGATGCTATTATACCTAGGCCAAAAGCTACATAATTTTCACTTCAAACCCTGCTAGAATCAATACAGTGTTGCTGTTGCATTCATCCTGCAAAAAGAAAATGGGGGTTTGAGGAACAGTGTCCTGCCTTTATCCTTTAATGAGCATCCCTTTTCCAGTATCTGTAAGGTTATTTGTAGGCTAAAGTCTTTATACTACCATTCCAGTGCATAACAGCAAGGTGTTTCAGAGCTCAGGGAGCAGCAGTTAGGATCTAGTTTCCCTGACCTGAGAAGTTATCATATTCTGGAATAGTCTATTTTGAAAGCATTTCTTGCTGAAACAAGCTTGCTGTGTATGCTGCTCAGGTATTGACTGCTTATTGCTTATATAAGCAGAGTTACTTTGCTGTGCATGTTGAAGTGTTTGTTGTTTTTCTTTTAACTTGAGTGTGAAAGCCTCCTGTTGTTTCCAGAGTCACCCTAAAATTCTCTTCCTTCCTGATATGTGTAATGGGAGGGAATTTGATTATTTTTGAGGATAAAAAAGTTCTGAAAGGATGGTAGGTTAAAAAAACAACAACAAAAAACCCAATCCACTGATCAGTTGACTAGTAGATTTCTATATTTCATACCTATATTATTCCTCTCCCTCCACATTTAAAAAAAAAGGGGGGGGTGGAGAATCAATTAAGATCAAATTAGGAAAAAACCTCTCAGAATGGGATTTATTAGGAGGAGACCTACATGTACTTGTAAATGAAGTTTTATTTTCCAGGGCTTAGGAGTCTAAAAAAACCAGGTTGCACAAGTTTGGGGTCAGTTAGCAGTAGAGAAATCCCCATTATTCCTGAATTCTGCATGCAAAATACATTTTAGAGTTTTATCAGTGCTTCCCTTATGGGCTTGCAGCTGCAAAGCTGCACAATGCATTCACATGATAGCCATCACTTCAGGCTCCATTTCACCTCGTCACATCCCATGTATAAACTGGGGTTTTTAACATGATGACAGTGAGTCGCTGAAGAGGGAAGTCCTTAGAAAATAAATAAAGATTAAGTCAGAGATCATTAAAGCTGACACCACCTCACATGTTCATTAATTATGAATCTACTTGGAAGAGCTTTGTTAGACTGCTGGCAAGTGCATGGGATACAATCTTTGAAAGTGTTTGACTCGACTCTTGGAAGACCTGAAATAGGGGAACCCAGAAGTGAAATGCAACCCGAGGGTATTTAAATTCAGGTGTGCACTCAGCCCAGGATTTAAGTTTGTTTAAGGCTGAAATTCTTGCCAAGTGGGCTTTCTCTACAAACTGACCTCCAACATGCTTTCCGCTTGTTAAAAGAGAATCTTTTTCTGTATGGAAGAAGAGTTCTTTCTTTCTGTGGGCCATGTCATCACAGTTGTACTGTGACTTTCCTAATAAAATCCCAGCCAGTCCCCAATATGTTTTATGTAGACAGCTGTACAGAAATGAATGGGGCTTTTCTTGCACATGTGGCAGAAGCCTGGAGGAGGAGATTGCTCTATTTATTCTGTTCCATATCACATCTTTCCCAAGGGAATGCAGGTGACTGCATATCACAGCAGGTTATCTGGGAGAAACAGGGCCATGCTTACTCTTTACCTCCTCTCCTTATTTTTTAACTTGGTGAACTAATCTTGGTTACTTTCTCCCTCAAGTCCTGTGTACCTCTTAGGCTTCAATTTTAATAATTTGTGAAAGATGCAGCAAACCTCAGGCTTCTATTGACAGTTTTTTTCCATAGCAGTGCATATCCAGAGGAACATTAGCAACAAGACCAAAGTCTCCTACATATGCAGGTTAAAACCTCCTTTAAAAAGAAATAAGCAAATAAAGCCAGGAAGAGGCTTGTGAAACCAGATCAAGCTGTCCTTGAACCAAACTCTGTTTTTTTAACAGTATATGAGCACTTCTGCTCCTGGAGACCATTCAAGCTGCAGTCAAAACTTCATGTTCTGTGTTTTAGCCTCTTTGTTATGAATAAGTGAATGTTGCTGTTGGGACGGAGGTATTCTCATGAAAACAAACCTGAAATGCCTCCATATCATGAGGAAACTGCTAATTTGTTTGACTGCTGTTCTTCAGTACCTAAAGGGATAAAGGAAGGATACTGGTGTGTATCCATACTTAACTCCCACATGTTGCCCCATATGTTGTGCTGCTTTTGCTTCTGAAGAAATCACATTTGTAGCCTCGTCTTTTCTCTTCCCTGTCTTCATAGGTTTCTACAGATTCTTTGAAGAACAATTTCAGCCTGAAATGAACCATCTTCAACTGCTGTTGCTCCTGGAAGGAGGACACCAGGCATCCAACAGACTGCACACCAGAAAATGTAAGTGAACAGGACAAACCCACATATGTCATCTGTGCTCCACACATTCTGATCAGTGTCATACCACCAGATGCACTCTGACACGCAATCATGCCTTTCTGACCCTCAGTGTAATGGTCATTATAAATAATAGCCTTGTAATTAAGTTCTTTAAAGAAAAGCAGAAGCTGAAAAGTAACCAGATGAAAACTGCAGGTTATATGTGGGACACATGTCCATAAAATGAGGTATAGTGTTCATGTGCTGTGTGCCTTCCATGCTTGCCAGCAAAGTGAGGGAAAGCAGGCCAAATGTGCACCCAGCCATAAGTCTTCTGTGCCTCCTAATAAACAAATGATTCTAGCATCTGTACAACCAGCTGATGAAGAACAAATGAAGTGAGACTTCAAGTGTGGAACTTTTCAGTGTGCCAGTAATCAAAAAAATTTCCAAATACAACAGTTTGAATTTTCAACAGAGGATTCCTAGAACCAAACACCTAAAAGAAATAGTTACAACTTATTTTTACTTCCAAGATAAATACCTAGCTTTGAAGAGATGTTTAAGTTCACTCTTTTATTAATGGAGGGAGAGAAGCAACTTGGAGGGACCTTGAGATGATCCCTACTTGGGTTTCTGCAAACTGCTAAGTGTGGAACTTCTGTGAAAATGAGATAATTGGAGCTGAGGAATCATTGGTGTGCAGAGTTGCATAAATTTAGTTAAAGAGTATAGACAAACTATTACTGCGGTGATGGTTGTAGCAGTGACTTATGTTAACCAGCTGACGTTACAATCAAGCTGTCTGTAAGTACTGAGACAAATCTTTGGCTGATGACTGCCTCAACTGATAATGAACTGTTGAGGGTGATAAGGTTTAGTAGTTTTAGATGGAGTACTTTGAGGTGATAACTGCTCATACAGTAAGGCATGATTAAAGTCAGTTAATTAACCTGACAAAATACTTCCTTGACACTTTACCTTAAGATTATTTTTATTTAACTTAAAAGGAACCCAGTTAAGTCATTTTAAACTGAATGTGTCTGTGTCGGATGTTTGCCTAGGTTTAACTAAAACACTTGAGAGAGAATGGCAGAACATTCCCTATAGGAAAGACATTCATTTTTTTGTAATCTTGACGGTGGTACAGCTATTCTTAGAATGTAAGTTCTCCTATACTGCCTAAACTAATTGAAACATGAAGGCAGGACAGTGAGCCAATGCCAAGGAGCTAATACATTTCCTTATCCTGACTCCTTTAAGTCAATTTCTACTTTCCTTATTCATGCAAAGGCAGCCAGAAGAATCCCTGAAGCTTATTCCAAATGCCAATCTGTGACATAAACTAGGGAAGGGTAGACTTCCAATGCAGCAGCTGCTGTCTGACCCTGGGTTGCTTGCTTAGTGACCTCAGCAATATGCAGTTTCCAGAGGCCTTGAGAAGGGAGCCTGTGTTTAGCTGCCATATGGTCTGGTTTGTTGGCCTAGTGTGCAGCTTCCAGGCCACTGAGATATCTAGAAATCGTTTATGCTGTGCATGTCATAATGGCTCTTGGGTTCCCACTCACACATTCTCGGTGATCTCCCCTTCATGTGTGTTGACTCTACAACTGTAGTGTTAAATATTTCTTGCCTTATAAGCAAAAAGTTTACTCTCGTACTGCTGCTTTTTTTTTCGCAGAGCATTCCCTTCCATGCTTACTGCTATTATCTTCTTAGAGCTAGTCTTATTTCATATTGAAAGAAGTTCATCTTCATGTAGTAACAGCTAACTGTGTGCAATTTGCATAGCACCTTTTAGCTGAGGACTTTGGGAAGCATTTAAAACATTAAACTCATGTTACAAACACTAGGGAGTCATGAAGTTTTTAATCCTCCTATATGAAAAGGTCAATTAAAGTGAACAGAGCAATTTGTCCAAAGTCAAATAGTGAGTGACTGATTGAACTACAGTCCAAAGCCCAAGGGTCTTGATTATCCATTGTGCATGATATTTACTATAGTTGCTATGTCACAAAGTCTCTCTAGAGCTGTTGGTAGAACTTAAGAGTCCTGACACTGTCCTATCCCAAATAAACAGTAGAATTAATGAAGTCTGGTTTCTGTGTTCTTAAGGTTGTACAGGTGCACCGTGTACCAGCACAGTATCGGTCTAAAGCACGTGCTTCCTTTAGCACATGGAATGTGCTGTGGATCTAAACTAGTGTTTGCCTCTGGGTTTAAACCAGCATTTAAAAAATACCAGTCAGTTATTCAGCTGGAATCTTCAGGGTGGTTCTGCAGTAGAAAAAGAGAAGAAAAGAAAGTAAATCAGATGGTGTGATTGGTAATTCTTGTAATCATCATTTAATGATTTCTACAAGGAGGTGGTGCATTCCTAACGAGGGTGCACAGTGTAGTAAATTAATATGGATTTAGTTTCGTATACTCTCAACAACGTATCTGCATGTTTGTAAGTGTTACAAATCAAACTCAAATGAAAAATATTCCACTGTTTAAATATACTTATATGCAATTGTATTTTGACTGCAATAACGTTATCAGAGCATCTTTCAAGCTCCAATTAATGCAAACCTAATTCTCCCTTAATAACAGTACCAGGAGGATTTTAACTTAAGAACATACAGATTTATCTTGGAGCTCCTAGAAGATTTTTCAAATGCCTTTTGTAAAGTTTTTATACTGTGTGTATGTAGCTTATGGAATGGAACTATACTGATGATCTACATCAATTTAAGGACCTGGCTTTACTTGTTGCTGTTTACACTGCAGTTCCTTCCAGAATGGAATTGTGGCCTATAAAGACAATTTTGATGATGCCAAATAATTAAAGACAGACTCTGAGGATTAACAGAGATTCCCCAACTTCTGTTCTTAGATATTGCTGTTATATCAAATAAGTATATAGAATTATTGATATTTCTATTTAACTACAGTCGTGTCTCAGAATGGAGTAGTACTAACTTTTGATTTACTTCTGACTGCAGGATGCAGTTGATAAATTTTTTTAAATTTTTTTTGTGGTGGACTTTTTTCTGAGGTCTTTTAATATACTGTTACTGAGAATATAAAATTTAAACGCGCATAGCAGTCATTGTAGCATACTTCAGTCATGTCTGAAGGTTCATCAGCATCATAAGAAGTTTTTTCTTTTTGCAAGTGCCCATGAAATGAAAACAGGTATAAAATTTGTATCTGGTTTAAAATTTTATAAGTGAAGTTACACTGAACATTAAGTAGGTCGTTTTCTAATAACATAAAGCATAGTGATTAGAGGGGAAACTTGAACTGCCTATGCAAAACTAAGGAGATTGGTATCACGTAAGAAGCTTATATCCCTTTCAGAGGTAGGCCAGTTGAGAGACATACCGAGAAAACAGATTACTTTTTACACTCTGTGTGTTTGAGTCTAACGTCATTCAGAATCATATCAAGTTTCATATTTAGAGCCGAAGTTTGTGAATTTCAGGCTGAGACAACATCTTGCATACTAACCCTAGTAGAGCCAGTTCTGAAATTCAAATTGGTGTAACTCCATCTCTGTGCTTCTGTAACCAGGCTAATGAGTCAGCTAAAGCAGGACTAATTTGCCTAGATGTAGTCTAGCAGATTATCCCCATATAAAAAAATCCTCATTATTAATACTGCCACTACATCCTAAGTTTGTACTGCTGCTGTTTCACTGACCTATCCAGTACCTTTCCTCATGTATTCTCCTAGGAAGACAGTGGCATGCGAGCTAATAAAACTCCAAAGGGTCTCTCCTCATCCAGTATAGTTAATTGCTTCTGCACATGGGCATTGCTGTATTCTCACAAATTTGTGTTTTTTCATGTCAGTCTCTCTACAGTATGGAAAGGGAAATGTTTAACAGTGAGGAGTTGGTTGTATGTATGCACACATACATGCATGTGCACAAACAATGCCCCCTCAGTTCTATACCTTGGCTGCAGAAGGCAGGGGGATATTGCTGAGTTTACCTGGGTGATGAAAAGGACTGTCCTGCTATCTCATGCTATTCTTGGCTGAGTGGGCCTCCACAAATTCCAGAGGCTATTCCATGGAAGAGGGTCTTGTAGAACTGAGCAGGATTAAGACAGCGGCTTTGAGGTACAGGGTTACTACAATGTTGTTTATACACAGGTAAATGCTGACAACCATTTTCTGAACTTTCCTTGCATAAAATTAAGGTGGGTAGGAGTTTCTAACACCTGATCCAGCTGAGAATTTACAATTCTTTCTGTATTGGAGACCACCTTAGTATTAGCTAAACACAATAAACAGTGGAGTGGTTTTCTTATTCCCTACAGACAACTTCACTTTCTGGCTAATCCTGGCTCAGACCAAATTCAAATTTGTCACTCATATTTACCTGTGCATAGAACAAATCAATTCTAGAAATACCTGCCTATTCTTCAGGAAACTCTCTATTTTGGGAAGGTTTGGAAAGTAGGCAGATACTATGTTGTAGCTGGTGTATCTTTCAGCAATGTTTGAAGGGAAATAGAGGAAGCTTAGTTCTGCTTCAAGCTGATGCTATTTTGTTACCATTTTTACAGTTTAAGGGGAATCTAGATCACTTCAAGAAAAGTACAGGTCTGTGATTTTGATGTATTTGACCTTAATGTTTAAGATTCAGTAGAAAAAAATCAGAGGGCTTCTGCATGTAAAATCACAGATAGGAATCTGGAGCCAGTATGTCATTTGAGGGTCCTTGGTTATCAAGCTAGAGTGTGGGTCTAAAGAAATTTCAAACTAGCCATCTGTTGAGTGTGAATTGAGGAGGTCTTTGACAGACAAGCCCTGAACATCAAAACTGTTTAAAGGAGGATTGCCACAGGGAAAAACTTCCTGATACTTAGCAAGCATGCATCGTACTTCAGCATTTAAAATGGCAGAAAAGATTAAGCTGAAATCTAAAGCTGGTAAAAGCAAATTTATCTCATTAAAACCCTTCATTTGCTGCCTTCAGAAGATCTGCAAAAGCTTTGAATAAGATTAAGGAAAGGGCATCAAGATGAACAGAGTACAGCCATATCAGCAAGGGGTTTTGCAGATGGCATCTCTCCCTCTTCTGAAAAGCTTTTTATACCTTAAAATTATGTTCTGACAGCTTAATATAAGGTAAGAAGAAATGTTGACTCAAGTGGGTGAATATGCAGGAAACCAGTATAGCAGGTCAAGCTAAATGCAGAAAAGAGCATCTTTTGAGGCTGGAAGGATTTTAGAAGCAATAATGCTCTGCTTTAGAAAAGTATCCTTATTCTAACATTGCTAACTGGTGACATTTGGTGTTCCCTGTTCTTTTTCTTTATAACTGAAGTACCTGTCCTGTAACAGAGGCACCTTTTTGCAGGGCAAAGCTTAAAAGTTTGAACAGATATAATGCACAATAAAGAAAACATTTGTTCTTGCAACTTTTTAAAAAATTAAAGTGCTTTGGAGAGGATGGATGGATGATTTCTTCAGTGTACACAGTAGCAACATAACCACTGATGGAAAGGGATGAGTATCAGTTGAGCAGGGTGAAAAAGTTTCTTTCTGTACTGGAAAAAATTTAAACTGTAGCATTATCGTATTCTGTCAGGAAAGAAACAAGTGTTGATAGCTATTAAAGAGCAAAACTAAAGCAATACTGTTTGGAGATGTTAAAGAACCTGGTTCAAGTCTCTGTCTCAATGTGTTTTCCTATAAAAACATGCTGAGTGATGGCTTATTTTGATACACAGCTAGGACATTAGACTGTAAGCTCTCCTCAGCAGAGAATCACTTTTCATTTATTTTGTAAATCTGAGGCATAACTTTGTGCCAAGATGAGTAGCAGCCATTTAAAACTAGGGGACCCTCAAGGCCCTGCTGCTGCAATCAGGCATGCAGATAGGGAGTTTTGGCAAAAGAAATTAAGCTAAGGTATTTCAATACATATGAAACAAGCAGGATTTCAAAGTACATAGCTTGGTATGAAAGAAGGTGCAAATCGGGTGGCAAATTATAAAAACAAAATCCTTAAAATAAGTTTCTAGATGGTACCTTGCAGACCTTTAATGTTCTGTACCCAACTGTCAGAAAAATATTTACAGCATCAAAGTAAGGTCTGTATTAGTTCCTATTTGGTTCCCACAAAGGAACAGTTAATTTCCTTTTCCCATTTTCTTTTAGTGTCATTTAGTTGTGAGATTCTTAAATACAGCTTGGAACCAAATGTTATTTATGCTTCTTTTCTTAGCTGTATCCAGTAACTGCTAATTAAGTCTTTTGTAGCATGACTCTGAACTAATTAGGGTTAATTGAGCCTGCTTGTGCATTAGCTACTCCAGCACTTGTCCTGATGATCAGGAGTTTTGAGTGTATTGAATCTTTTTGTGATTAGCTAGCCTCAATTCATGTTCTCTGCTGTTTTCTGGCTCTTATGGCCTTTTGTGATTACTCCGATAGTAAACATGAGTGTCCCTTTCCTGCTGTCTTATTTCTTGTGGAAAAAATAAATTACTGGTCACAGTAGCAGGTTTTTTTTGAGGTTGCTTGGTTGCAGTAATGCCTGCATGAAGTGGTAAGTTAAGAGTTTCATAGGTGTTCAGTTACATGTTGAAAACTGCTGAGGTGCCAAGCTGCTACCGTTTGAGATTAACTGAAAAATCATTTTTTGTGTATAGCATTGCATAGTGCCACAAGTTGGTGTTGATGAAGTACTGCTGTGGAAGGAAAAATATTAACACCTGAACTGGTGATGATTCACTGGCTGCAGTATAGTGATTTTTTTTTTCTTCCTCTTGGAAGTCCTTTCATCCAGGTTCTTGATCCAGTCTGTCCATCCTTAGCTCTGCTGAGGTTATTGCCAAACTAGACACACTAAAGCAGTCTATCAGGTGACAATTCCTCTGCCTTCAGTGTTATTTGTGGTTAGTCACTGATTGACTTATGTGATTCTAATCAGGCTCTCAAAGGTGCTTTGATTTAATAAGGTAAGGCTGGCCCTGGTGCTGTCTTGTCTTCAGAAACTGTGTTGCAGCTGTAACTACGCCACAGACCACCACTGCAGTGCCAGTTTAGGTCATACAAATGTTGCACATCTTGAAACACAGCTTCATGTCAGCTGTTTTCCCATGTTTTCCTAAGCTTGTAGTGTTTCCTAAGCACAATGCTGCTTTAATACAGACATGACAATAGAGGAAACAAATGCTTGGGTTCAAATGTTTCTCATGCTGTCATGATTTTGAAAGGTTTTTGTCCCTCCTGTTAGCACCGGCAGCAGGCTTCCTCAGCTGTTAGTGAGACCTCAACAGTTACAAATATATTAGATTTCAAACTTCTCATCTCAGAGTGACAACTCATAGAATATACTGTAGTAGCCCATTAAGCAATGTGCCATATATGAATATTTATTCTTTTGCCTTTGTTATTTACATAAATTTAGTGCAAGGGAAGTCTTTTACTCTCGCTTTAGCTTTTTTGATACAAATATAGGTACAGTTGCACATACTTCCTTGAATTAGAGCAATACCTTTTATTTTTTTCTGCCTTTTTTCCCTGTTGGAAGTGAAAATATTTTTTCTTTTCTTTTTGAATGTTAAAAAATCTGGAACTACGTAGTAGCTAAAAGGATTGCATATGTATTAGACTATCTCCCTGTCTCATTTTCCACTAGTTATCCTGCTGTTACTGAAATTGCAGTGTGGTGTGAGCAAACTTAAACTCACGCCTTTAGCATGGTCACTCCTTTGTTCCCCCCAACTAATTAAAAAGAATATCAGTCAGAATTCCACTGCTAACTAGGAGATACTTCTTCACTCATAAGTAATCTTCAGTTGAAATATGCTTTGTAACCTACATGCAGAATGACCATACAAAATATTCAGTTGCAACAAGTAGTTTTGATTCAGTCTAGAGACTGGAAATGAATCTGAAAAAAATAAATTGGCTTTCTAACCTAATAATGCTAGTCAATACTGAAAAGTCTGTGAGAAATCTACAGCAAAGTGACTACCCCCTTTTATGCAAGGGTTGCCTATTTGGTTATAAAATTTTTTTTAAAAGGTATTAGATATCTCTTTAAATAATCTGAGATCTACAAATTCATTTCACACAGGGCACACCACCAATGACAATAGTACCACCAGCCAAGCTTCCTTAGAATTGGTGATCAAAGTATAAAGAATTCCATATATTACTGACATAAAGGTGGCATTTGCTGCAAAGGTTTTTCCTTTGGGAAGAAAGGCTTCATAGAATTATTCTAAGGAAAGGGCCTACAGTCTAGCTTGGGGAGAGAGAGAACTTTGGCAAAAGCAGTATCAGAATCAGCTTGTCAAGTAGTGAATTTACTCTGTCTATTGACCCATGAGGCAAGTAATCTGTAGACACTAGACATACCCATGTCTCTGGCTTTGCCTTCCCTAGCTATGTTTATTCTCCATTTGCATCTGTAGGGGGTTTTATGTTCATGTTGTTAAAATATTTTTAGCATCCCCATTGTCATTGGAAAAGGGTGCTTTGCCTTCCTTTTTCTCTCTTGAAACCATCTAGTATTCTGTGTGCTCATTGCTGAAGTAAGTATTTATAATAATTGAATAGCAGGAAATTCACTTACCGTGCTCGGCAAAGTAATGTGTTCTATCGCTGGTACTTCAAAAAAAAACAAAAAAACAAACCAAACCTCACAAACCAAAAAACCTGAAACTGTTACATAGAAAGTAACAGAAAGATAATGTTAAGTTATTGCAGTGCCTAGGCTGACATTGTTTACTTTGTAATTGGAACCTTCAGGCATATATTTTGTTATGGAAATACTCTGTCATGTGATTGCAAGACTAAACTTGAAGCCATATCAATTAGAAGACTGCTAACAAAAATTGCTGATGAAAGCAACAGTAGAGCATCCAGGTTACAAATTAAATCCAGTGATATAAATGGGGGAGGGGGGAAGACACAGATGACTGATGGAGACAGATAGACAGATGGATGGACTGTAATTACTAGTTACACTTGCAAATGCTGGGTATGCTCTGTTTTGTCCTAACTTGCTGCCAACAATAGGTGGGAAGTAAATGGCTAAGCTGTTCATGAGCTTTCTGTTTTAGTAAACACACTTGGGGATGGGAGAGAATCTGGGCTCTTGCCCTGCAAGTATCAAATAAGGGAAAACTAGTGTTACTGAGTGTGCCAATGTGTTAAGTGCTGCAATCACCGCATGCTTTAGCCAGCCAAAAAGGCAGAAACAGGAGCAGTGTTTGGTTTTGGATGTTGTGAACTTCTGACTTAGTCACCATCCACTCCTTTGTGTAGTGCTTTGAACAGGGATTAATAGCCAGTGGTATTGTGCTTTAAGATGTCCCATGTCTGAGGTGAAGTAACAAATTATTTTTTTTTTCACTGACAGTTCAAACTAATAGCACTCTGTTTTTATATTATGCATCTACTGTGAGGATGATGCTTTGTAATTACTTTGCATATATGCTTCATACATCTGTTAGGTACGTTGTGGTGGTGTTATAAGCCCCCTGTGCAGATGGAGAATCTGCAGCATACAGGATTTACATGAAGCCAGGAGTCTTGATTGCAAGTCTGTAGTAATAGCCAGAGCTCTTCATCGCTTAGAGGTGTTCTTTCAACCTTTGGAATCCCTTAACCATTTTAATTCATCCACCATTATTTCTGATACTACTTACAGGCCTTAAATGCTGCCTGGTACTGCAGCTTGTTACCTGAAGCCTGACATTGCTGCAGTCTGTATCAAATAAGAAACAAAGTTATTTTCTGCAGAAAGCAGTATAATTATCACTTTGGCTGCATCAAGTGTTTAATGAAAAAATCATGTAATTACTTTCATTGCCATTCTGGACACACTTTGTAAACTTTTCCATTTATAGTATGTGTGTCTTTACAATAGATATCAAGGAATATGAGGCCACAGAATTAAATGTAATACATGTGGGTTTTTCTACTGATCCTAGTGTTACTGCATTGAAGGTAATTTGTTCATTAAGTACTAGAGAAAGGATCAAGTGTCTGAAGAAAGAGCTCGTCTTAAAATGAATAATTCTGTGTAGTCCTACAAGATTTTTACTGGTTTAATTGTTGCTAGGAAGTAAGTAGCTAGTAAATCTAGCCACATAACTGTTGAGATGAATTAATATATCTGACCTTATATGAAATGAACGAGCTATTTCTACAATGGTATGTCTCTTTTCCTGAAAGTCACAAACGCATGTTTACCTCACAGTGCAAAGCCTGTAAAGGCTTTCCTGCAGGGATAGGGAGAGCAGTTGTGCATTTTTAAGGGAGGTTGAAGCTGAATTTGCTCAGATTGAAAAGCTTTTCAATTATTGTGAAGGAAAGGGGAAAGATAAAAGTTTCTAAATACTTCATTCTCTACTATAGCAGTAAAAAAAAAAAATCACTTCTTGCTGGTGACTGGATTGTGCTTGCTTTTTGGCCTTTTGAAAGAGAATGTGCTTTCTTTTGGAAGGTATTGTATATTGGTCAGCTGTACGCTAGATCCTTTTGTCTAGGTCAGCTTGAGCCTATACTGCTTTGTTCTGTGCAGGGAGCCAAGGGAAAGCAAGAAGTAAGCAGCATGTACAAAAACACGCACGATTCCCTGTTGTCCATTTGTCACAAGACTATTGGCTATTCTGAGTTGTTACTGTTAATGTTTGTGTGGGATCCTTGAAGCAAAAATGAAGTAAGTGTATTAAGGAGCAGAAAAACAGCTGTTGCTGGTGTTAGTGTGCAGCCAATCGATACAATGGGATGCTTTGTAAAACAGACTTTAGCCCTCACAGTGTGTCCAATTTTTCTTTTCTTTTTGCTTTAACATCTGCTAAAGGTCAAGAACTATATTTATCAGAACCAAATATGTATTAGAAATAGGAGGCTCTCTTTTCCAGTGACACTGTTTTCAAATGGGGACAAAATTTAGATACTTCATTTTCTAAATTACTGGAAAGAGAAGATCTATGGAAGTTGAAAAATACCTTCCACTTCTGATACCTTTTACTCCAGTGTGTCAGAGTTTTACAGACCCTGGCTGGCTCAGTCAAAAATATGAGAACAGTAAATACTTTACAAAGGGTCCCAGCACAGTCAAACCCCATATTTTAAAGGCAGAGTCTATGCTGTGGGTGTATCCTCTTTATGGATGTGAAACTGCAGGTGTCCCAGCCTGGATTTTCAGCAAGCTTGAGTATTTGTCACTTGTTGCAGACTTAGTCAGACTGTTAAAAATGAAGCCGAGCCCTCTAATATATCACCTATAATCAGAACTTTTAAAAAGGGCTAAGAGGCTTAAATTTTGTAGTAATGGAAAGCAGATGCAACAGACGGGCATTTCCTCTCTCTGGTTACCCTTTGTGACAGTCTATAACAGAGTTAGAGATCTGAAATCTGCAACATAAAAATCATCTGTGCCTAATGTTTTCTGGCAGATAAGTAAGAGGAGCTGTGTAAGTAGCAAGTTCTGATTGTGATTTGTACCACCAACTGGTTAGCAAAGGCTTATGTGGGTGACTGGGCTGAAACACCCTGTTAATTTGATTATTTTACATTCCTTTCCTTCATCCAACTGTTTCTGATACACTTCAGTCTGCCTTGCCTATTCTGATCATAAACTTTCTTGAGCTAGGCTTCTCCAGTTATGCTTATTTGGTTTGCAGCTTTTACCTTTTTTAATCCAGAAAAAAGGAAAATGCATGCCTAGGAACTGTTAGAGCAATGAAAAAAATGGAAGTGTGTTCCATACAGAATAGAAGCTGTGAGCAACTGCAACAATCAGGAACCCAGTGAGAAAGCTGATTTATATAGAGGTTAAAGGGTATATACAGGAGGCAATCATCCCCCCTGCACATCTGCAACCTTCATAAAAAGAATTTAAGCACTGAAGCTATTTAGATTAACTACTCTGGTTTTCTCCTAAAATACATTCACCATCCTACCCTAGTGGGAGTAGAAAATCATTATCAGTTATTGCACAGAGATTTAAATTAAGATTTTTTTCATAAAACTGAACTTCTAAAACAAAATCCCAGAGAAGTGGAATTAATTGCTGGATCTGCATTGAATCACCAAGAGACATGGTTTTATTTCTGTGTCGCAGCAGAAAGTGCTTCATCAGTAGGAATTCATGTGGAGGAAAAGTAAGCATGTCCCACTTATTGAACACAAGTATGTCCAGGATGTTTAATTATTTTTTTGATTAATTAATTTAACATAAAGGAAGTCAAGGACTGCAGCATATTCAGCACTACACAGTTTGCTACCTGTATGTACCTCTACCTCTTCTTAGTTAAAGGCACCTTGTGGTTTTTACCTGCAGCTGCTGTAAATGAATTACTACTTCTTTTCTAAGCTACCTTCATTACCCTGAGGAAATGCACGGAAAGACACTGTGGAGCTAAAATGATTTGCAGCATCTGTGGTTAAGATTTAATATAAAGTACTCTGTTTTCAAGGATAAAACATGTGGAGGGGTCAGCTAAAACAAGTGTAAGGCATTAGATTAATTACTTGGAAACTTTTCAGCTAAACACTGTACTTCGTGTGAGAAATAATAGGACAATATTTTTGTTGGGTTTTGTGTGTAGTTGATGTAAATTTAATATAGATTAAAAAGTAGGAGACTGATACATAGTAGGCACTGAAGTTCACTAACAAGATGGGAGAATGTCTCCTGGTGTTCCAGTTTCTTGGTAGCAACAACTTTGTCATGTGGCTATACCTCAAGCAGGTCAAGCCCTTGCTGTGCCAAGTGATAGACAGATTTTACATGTTCACAGTCCAGGTATCATGCTTCCCCTCAGTATTGTTTCTTCTTTTATGAAGTGCTGCATCTCATTTTTAAATGTGCAAGTGATTAAACAACTTAAGTTCAAGATGTCAGTGTTGAGTAACTTGATTGTTGTTACTGTAACGTGGTAGCAGTGCTAAAGTGATCTGTGTTTGATCAGGGACCAGTGGTCAGTGAATAATAGTGCCTGGCTTGAGATTACCTAGAGTCTCAAGTAAGTAATACTTGCACGTTGCTAGAGGTCACCTGTAAAGTCAAGTAATTGAAGGATCTGATGTCTGACAGGCTGGCTTTCTGCTTGCTAAGATCTGTCTTGAATTCTCATCTTTACCAAAAGTCTTGCTGCTCTTCTCTCTAAAGAATTAATAGACAAGAAATGAAGAACATGGAGACTGCTTTCTCATGTACTCTCTTCCACTCTGGGATGAAATGAATTGAAAGGGGACAATGAGAAACCTGTCCTGATTTCAGCTGGGATAGAGCTAATTGCTTTCCTAGGAGGTGGTATAGTGCTATGGTTTTGAGTTGGGTATGAGAAGAATGTTGATAAAACTCTGTTCTCAGTTGTTGCTAAGTAATGTTCAGTCTAAAGTCAAGGATTTTTCAGCCTCTCAGCTAGTGAGAAAGCTGGAGGGGCACAAGAAGTTGGCACAGGACACAGCAGGGGTAGCTGACCCGAAGTGGTCAACAGAGTATTCCATACCATGGGACGTCACGTCTAGTATATAAACTGGGAGGGGCAGAGATTGCTGCTCTGGGACTAAGTGGGTGTCAGTCAGCAGGTGGTGAGCAATTACATTGTGCATCACTTGTATATTCTAATCCTTTTGTTATTATTATTGTCATCTTATTAGTGTAATTATTGGTTTCTTCTGTTCTATTAAACCGTTCTTATCTCAACCCATGAGTTTTACTACTTTTCCTGATTTTTCTCCCCCATCCTACTGGGTGGGGGGGAAATGAGTGAGCGGCTGCATGGTGCTTGGTTGCTGACTGGGGTTAAACCATGACAAACCATTTTGGCAACATCACTTGGTTGTGATTTTTCTGGCCTTTATTCTCCAGGGCTTTGAGCAAGCTGGTCCTGTAAGCATTAAGTTTTGGAGTCAACAAGCAGACAGAAAATCATCAACCTAATTAAATACGCAGAGTAACTAAGTTGGAGAAGCGTAAAGCTGGGAACTAAGTTTGAATCTCCTAAAGCTGCTGAAGTAACCTATCATTTATGCCTGCATAACTTGTATCTGCATTTATCATTTACTGCATGAGATACAGGTGAAAAAGTAAAGTTCACTACTTAAGTGTTTTCTGCCTTGGAGAAAAGCACATGCTCAGACTTACATTATGTTTGGATCAGTAGCATTAAAGAATGATCAGTTTTTATTAGGGAGTACATCTCCTATTGAAGTGTAACATTGGTATTACCTATGAGCAGTGGACAACTTGTTATTAGATTGTGTTCCAGAAACCCTGATCATCTCTCAAGCAATTGACATTGCTGGATTGGTGGAAAAAAGCTTTAGAACTGTTGGTGTCAGGAAGTTTAATAAATATTCCTTTGATTCTGTTAATTAGATCAGGTGATAAACTGCCAGGGAATGACAGCTTCAATAAATCTATAGCAAAAAGGTGTTAGGAGCCACCAGTTCTAGACAACATCTGTCTGTCAGTGAGTGAAAGTCAGAGTTGCCTAATTATTTGACTGCTTTGGCTCTGTAGTTCTCTGATAGTGTAGTCCATGGCATGATGATGTACATAGCACAAGTAACTGGTCATGAAGACTTACTGACCATTGTGCTTCAAAAACAAGATAGAAGGTGTTAAAGGAACCTCCAACAAAACTTAATGCAGCCTCTCATTCTGATAACTTCTTGTGTTTTGTAGACAGTGAAATGAAAACTTTACAATACGCTATTATAGAATAATCAGCACCTCTGGATTAGTCTCCTAGTCTCTGTCAGTTTGTAGGTGCTTTTTTGCCTTGCAGCCTGAAGGTTTTACCTCTTGATTCTGAATCTAATGCAGTGCTGTGCTGCTTATACACACAAATGTGTGTATACTTCTTTGAGTAATCTAGCATGAACTTTGTGATGCTTTATGTCCTGAATTACACAGATTGTTCTATGCATAAATGTTTAGTAATAATCTTTAAATGTCTTTTAAAAACTGTCCCCCTCTAGATGCAATTTGAGAATGAAAATGAGTGAACAAGCATTGTTTTGCCAAGTAATGTCACTTCCATCATCTCCCTTGCTATGCTTCTCCCCCCATCTTCTCTCTGAAATAACCAATTATAATTTTGTTAATGTTTTCTCAGGCAGGAGGCTTTCAAGGACTTTTGTCACTCGCATGCAGTTTCAGTAGCTCAGCTAAAGATAGTTCATTGTGGTTTTACAGACAGGGGTTGCTTTAATGGCTATTGTGTTTTCATTATTGGTTTGTACGCTATCCGTTTCATCTGGAAGATGAACTGCCATACTGAATCAGATCGGATGAAAGCTCTATGCTGTCTCATTCTAGCTTCAACTCTTACAAATATACAATATGTGTATATATATATGTTCCTATGCTAGTGTGCTCTTCTAGGTTCCTCATGTCTTTGACTGACTGATGGATTCAAATCTATTATCTAATACATGTTGATGAATACCTACTAATACCACTGTGAATACAACTGTGCTCTGTTAATGACGCTCTGTACACTTTTAGCCCCACATTAACCAGAGGTGTTGAGTTCTATGGGTTTACTTGTGATGTTTGGAAAAAATACTTGCGTTCTTCAGAAATGAAATAGGAACTGCAACTTCTAAGTGTAACACATCTTGTAGTGAAGCTTATGACTTTGGGTCTTGAAGCAGTGAAGTTTCAGGCACATTCTTTGGAATTCCTAAAGTGTGTGACTTTTTCTGAAACAAACACTGAATATTTTGAAGCCAAACCTAACACTTCAGTGATAAAACACTGCATTGCTTGCTGTGCCACTATGGTAAATAAAGCTTGCAGCTTCCAAGAGCTCGCTCCCCCTCGTTAAATATCTGCCTAAGAAATTGAGCCTAGTTCTTTTCACTCTAGCTCAAACTTACCCAGACAGGGAACCACCATGGGCTACCTTGATGGTAACTATCATAACTAGAACAGTCTTGCTCAGAGCTTTTTCTTCTCTATACCTTCTAAATGCTGGCAAATGAGACCAGTCACACACAGCTCCTTGTCAATTTCTCAGTAGAAAAAATTTTGGAGAGTAGGGGGAAAATAGGCAATTTTGAGTACGAAATACTGAATTCCACTACTGAATTACCTGTTATCCTAGTGACTAGAGTGAAATATATTCTGCTTCTCTAATTTGGACCGACTGAATCATTAAGAGCTTGTTTCTTTTAATTAGCCTCTCTCCTTCATTTCCTGTAGATTAGAATCATTCTCTGCATGCTGGTTTGCATGTATATTCTCGTGTACATTGTGATCATTTGGGAGCTGTAAGGAACCCTCAGGTTTTACCTGCCAAAATACTTCTCGGAAAGCTAGGTACAACTTAAGTCTGGATTTCTTAAATTTTTTTTTTCTAGTGCCACAGGAAGAGGATCATAGGCAACTGACTTCATTAGTGTTTAAGTCCTTGCAAACAGATACTTGTAGTCTTTATGAAAGGATATGGTATGTTCTGACTCCTTTTGTAATGGCTGCCAGATTGCTTCCCACTGAAAATAAAACTGTGCCTGGATATAGATAATTACTACTAAAAGTTGCCAAGCTCAGGAATTCCTCTGTGTGGACCACTTCCACGGGGTTTGAAATTTACATTTATAATCTTTTACTTTCAATGGAACTGTCTTCATAGCCAAAACACAGGCATGCAACTTTAGGGTTAAAATTGGCTTCAGACAGAGATCTAATTGTCATGTCTGTAAAGAAATGTGATGTTTCAGATGCTTCTCTGCACTCAAAACCTGATTGAACCTCCCCCCACCCCATATCCTTGTAAATTTTTATGCCTGTTTATTCCTTATGAGAGAAGTGTAAAATATTATACAGTGGTTTCTTTTTTTCTTTTTTCTTTTGTATCACTTTAGTAGCATTTTGTACTCATGCCTGGCATTTGACAGGGTTCACAGTGGTGAAGAATCATTTATGCCGAACTGTTTTGTGGGGAAGCCTGGCTACTAGGAAGCTGTTGCTCTTATTTCCTGCTCAGACCAGCAGCAAAAAGTCCCAGCCATTTCCAGTACCATTGACTTGAAGGAATGTTAATCAGTATTTTCCCAGAGGGTTTGGGTTTTTTTACTTATATGTGTTTGCTTTCCCCTCAATGTTGATGCTGAGTATTCATGACTTCAGAAGCAAAAAATATGGGGGAGAAGATACAGAAGCAGGTACGTTCCTTAAAGTGGTGGGTCCCCTGACATTTACAGCATACATAGACTTTAATATGATTATGAACATCTAAACTTTGAGAAACATAGGACAAATAACTTTCCCTAGCAATTCCGATATACACCTCCTTAGCGTTCAAGCATGTCTTTGTTGCAGGCATGTATTCTTTTGCATACCTTGCTACACATAGTGAATTGTTACAGGGCGCTTACATTGCCATCTTGATGGTTGTGTTCAGTCTTTCCACTGAGTCCCCCTGTTCTGTTGCAAGCTGACTTGCATTTTGGTTTAAAACTGGAGAGAATCAACATCTGTTTTGTAAAGTATTTAAATCTATGGTGCTGAGAAGAGAGGTATAAATCAAATGTATATGTACTAGTATACTGTTTATTAGGCTTAAACTTAAATTATATAGAAGTCTTATGCCAATCTGGGATTGAAATCCACTGTATAACATGTGGAAACCGTCTAGAAATCATAAGAACATACTCTGCACAATCTCTTACATACAAAAATGTTTATTTCCCTGTACTGTACACTTCTAAATTTTTACATTTTTATTTACAGTACAGTTGCTTGCTTATACCCTGCTTTATATCAAGCAAATAAAGACAAACATGCACTGATCTAAACCAATAATAGCTCAGCTGATGGTGCTGGTGAGAAGATGCATTCTGTTGGCTGACTGTATTTTCAGTTCTGCTTTCTCTTGCTTTGTTGGAGTTCACCTTGCTGCTGCTTGCTCCAGTGTGAGAACCCATTCAGAGAAGATTGTGACAAGGACAATATATTGCTGACAAACCTTGAGAGAATGCTAGGAAACATCATTCCAGCTGTTAGAGTCAATGAGCAAAACTGTGAGTCTTGTCAAGTCCTTTTGCTATTTCACAGCATAAAACTGTCACCTCATTAATCAAAGGAGCATGTTACCACGATACTCCAGCATGAAAAGCATTCATCGCTGATCTTGTCAATTTCTTGGAATAAAACTACAATTTGATAATCCCTGTCTTATGCATTTGAAATTTACAGTGAAATTTCTGTTTACTGGTGATGTACTTGATTAATCAAACCGGTGAGGATTTCAATACATATATTCAAAATCATAATTAAAAGGCAGATAACTAAGCAGCCTGTCAGGTAGGAGGATATTACAGGGAAAAAACTGTCCATTTAATGCAGAACAGAGAATCTTGGCTGCAGCTACGAAGCACTACTGGCTTAGTAGATAGAAGCATGGCTAGGATGTTTTGGAAATGTGATGGGACAGTGAAGGGGAGAGGTTCTGTTTCATTAGCTACATAACCCTGACAGAACTTCCTAAACAAGCATCTCTTATTGTTTCTGTGTCTATTTCCTACTATTATTTTGATAGCATTACTATTACCTGTAAACACTTCACAACATGTAGGTAGAAGTACAGGGTTTTCTTTCAACTTTCTCATTTTAATTCTGGACAAAACAAGCATTATGGATAGATGCATAATCATTAACTTAAGAGCCAAAGGGAAGGTTTGCTTATGAATTGCTTGAAGAATTAATGCCAGTCTAGGTGAAAAATGGACTGGTTGGGAACATTTAAAAAAAATATTTTTTTATGCCAGATTTTGACTTAAGAGCAAACACTGAGGAAAGAATGAAAATGTAGTATAAATACGATTTCTTGCTTTTGGATTAGTTTTTGGTCTTTCAGTGCAAAATTCTTTGATTCTTTGTCCATCCCTCAAGATAAATAATATAACTATGGGGTTGAATTTGGTTCTCATTAACATGCTCAAGCCTGGAGCAATTTTATCAAGGTTAATGAATAACGTAGATCAGAGAGAAGGTCTGGTAGTAAAATGTAATCAGCCAAATTAAGTTCAAACGTTTTGGAGTAATCTGAATAAAGATGGAATATATCCAGGATGACCACAAATATAAATTGTAATAGGGATCCTAACTTCATGGCTTAGCCTAAACCAGGTGACTGATGCATCTCATTTCCCTTTGGCATTAGGGAACTGTGTAAGTCCTCCTTATAAGTTTGCGCATTCTCTGTAGACCAAGGAGAGGATCTAAATAAATAATAATAATAAAAGGAGTCAAGAAGCAGTCACAGAATTTGTCTACATGGCAATTCATGGAATGACTTGTGCTTGCTCTTCCCTCAATCTGAGCTACTGAAAACTCTTGTGGCTGTGTTAGCACCTCATGAATACACCATGGTCCTCCTCCAAACAAGCCTGTGATTTCTCAGTGTATGGGAGTGTAAGCTATCATCTGCCTGAAAAGCATTATAAAGACACAACATAATACAATTGTTCCAAGCATGTAGCATGCCACTTTATAAAAGTGTTAATAACCACTGAAAGAAGGTGACAAAGTACTGTACAATGCTTAATTTATGCCAGTCTCATAAACAAAATTTGAAATGGCTCACAGTATAAGCAATAGCTTTTGTAGTGCTGATAGGTGACCTCCTCCTAGCTGTGGAGGGAGATCAAACCTCATCTGAAGAGGACAGGGAAGTACATTGTGCCAAAAAGTCAATGAAAAAGCAATGTTTACTCTAATCATTCAGATCCACCCACTTCCAACATAATTGCAAAACACCTTCACATTATGAAAAGAGCTGCAAAGCATGTGTTGAGGGGGAGAAAGCATGGTAGAATATACAAAAGTGTATTCATCCATTCATTCTAATTATACAATAAAGCAAGCCATAAGGTCAATTTTTAGTCTAGAAAGAAGATTTTTAGGTGGCTGTGAAGTATATTCTGCATGAAGTTGTCAGAGGGAAATGGGAGGTTACAGAGATGAAGTGAACTGCCCATATAGCCAGCTCAGCTGCAGCACTAGTACTACGGTGCCAGAGAGAAAAGATTGAGGAATGGTGAATAACATCACCTCAGCTGCTCTTACCATATGTTTTACAAGAACAAGTAAAGATCATATGATATCTGTAACATTGCCCTTTCTTTGGAGTAGGCCTCTAAGAATAATCAGGAGATCAATCTGCCTATAAAGCTATTAATTGTATTCTTCCTTGGAGACTTCTAGACTCTGGCTTTGTGTTCTTCCACAGCTTTTGATCATGTCACGCTAAAGTAATTCTTTGCCTGGCGCAAGAGATGCCTTCATCATGATCCCTTGAAAGAGGAAAGAACAACTCCAAGTTACACGCATTTAAACATGTCACTTCTCATAACTGTCATCAGCTCTGTTGCGTTAAGCCATAGTGAAGCCAACAAGTTATTAATCATTTAGCACGCAGTTACAGAAGCAAGCAAAGTCGTGCTTTGATCAAAAACAGGTAACGCAAAACCATGGAGTGTTCTGCTCAATAAGTTAACAGACAGAAGTTAAACACTTGACACTATAACTGGCCTGAAATGGCAGTATGCTGGAAAGTTATTTTCAGAATTCAATGATAAAGCTCAAATACTTCCTGTATCAAATCCTTTACAGGGCTTTGCATGCTTGTTCATTGAGGAAGGTGTATTTAATTCAAGAGGCTGAAGATAAGGATTACTAAATCTTAAAACTGTTTAATTTGAATTAAACACTATTAGTGCATGTGCCCACACATCCCTATCCCTTTCTGCAGTTGTATCCTGAATAATGTTTGCATAATGTTTCAAGTGGGTCAGGGCAATCCCACGCACAAATACTGTCTGGGTGGTGAGTGGATTGAGAGCAGCCCTGCAGGGAAGGACGTGGGGGTGTTGGTTGATGAGAAGCTCAACGTGACCCAGCAGTGTGCGCTTGCAGCCCAGAAAGCCAATTGTATTCTGGGCTGCATCAAAAGAATTGTGAACAGCAGGTGAAGGCAGGTGATTCTGCCCCTCTGCTCTGTTCTTGTGAGACCCCACCTGGAGTGCTCCATCCAGCTCTGGGGCCCCCAGCATAAGAAGGGCATGGACATGTTGGA
>JANZLQ010000052.1:15428664-15440192 GCA_026212715.1 Elanus axillaris
GGGAGGTGTCCCATGGCAGGGGGGGTGGAACTAGATGATCTTTAAGGTCCCTTCCAACCCAAACCATTTTATGATTCAACTTTGGGAGTGGAGAAACAGTAGTTGCCTGGTTTTAATTTGTGTTTGTGTGCCACCAAGCATAATGGAATTTTGATTTGTGACTGAGGATTGTATACAAATAAGACATAGTAAAGAAAATTTGCATTCTAACCCTTACTGTATAGGACATACTTACCCTTTAAACTTGGTTTATTAGTCTTGGGAAATTTGGTAATCTTGGACAGCTGCTGTGTAGTTCAGTATTTGCAAAGTGACTCGAGGTGTTCTGTTGAAAAGTGACATAAATGAAAAGTATTCTTTTCAATAATAAGGAACTAAGTTTGAAGCACTCAATTTTGGAGATGGATTTGAAGCTGAAACATGAAGTAGTGCAGGAGGAATGTTTACAAAATGCAAAGCAGAGCTAGTAGAAGTAAAAAGTGCAATGCAAGGTTGCTTGCAAAGCATGTAATGAGCAAAAAGTTACAGTACAGCTAGATTTCAGTTTATAACTTAGTTCATAAAAAGGTTCTTAAGCAGCAGCTTAATAAAGGCTCCTAACTAGAAATAGGCAAGAAAGTTCTTACTGCCAGTAACATAGAAGTAAAAAAGAGGCATTACACGTTTAGTTGATAAAATAAAGGCAACTTTACAGAAGGTTTATTGATTAAAATAAAAGCTTCTTTTCCTTCTGAAAACTCACTTTAATGTTTACATCTTGATGTAGAAAAACCAAATCAGATATCTTTGTCTAGGGTAAAACCCACAAAAAATGACTAATTTTGCTATGGAGAACTGTGTTCTGTGGCAGAAAGTTGCACTTCAATCTGGATTAATTTCAAGAACATCCAAAATAGTGCATTTGAGATTCTATTGCTGGTCTTGCAGCCTGCAACTAGCAGAAGTAAATTGTATTAATAGCATCTGTGCAGCAACTTTTAAAGTAGTCGTAATCTTACGCCTCAGTGATCAGATGGAAGAAAATAAGCTTGACCAAAGTAGGTATCATTCTTCCATTTTGGGGGAAAATATGATCTAAAAACACTGTAGTGAGAATACTCTGAATTAAGATGTCCCTAAAAAGTTCTCACCTTTAGTTTATTCCTCTTACTACAAAACAATAACCTACTGCTACTAAGCTGTTGCTTGTGAATAGTCTTGATCTACTTTGTAAAGTTCTTTTGCGTGGCAGAATCAGCTGTTCCTCAGTAGAGTTTCATTGCTTGGGATTTTTTGTCCTGAGAAATCAGTCAGGACAACTACTTCAGAATAGAAGTATCTCTTACAGTTAGTAAGCATCCCACAGATGCAGGATTGAGTTATGCTCAGAAAATCAATGCTCTAAACAAAAGCAATACCCCTTGCAATAAATAGTAACAAAAAAAGAGCTGCAGGGGGAGACAGAGAGAAAAAACACCAAACACCAAAACACCACCACTCAGCCACAAGGGAAGAATGAAGGGCTAAGCAAAAATTACTTGAAGAATGGTTCTGGGTAGCATGTTCTATGATATATTGACCAGCTGCTGCATCAGGAGGAATCTTTTTGAGAATAGGATAAATTGAGCACAAACAAACAAACAAAAAGAATGCTCAAGCCACTAGGACTTTCCCACATTATAACAATGAATATAATATGACTAAATGCTCAGTTCTTGCTCAGCAAAACAAAAATTCTCTGTTAACATATGTGGTAGGGAGTGGAAACTACTACAAGCATGAGCATAGAACTACAAAGATGTGATGCAGTGGAAGCCTGTCCTCTAGCACAATGAAAAGTTTGTCAGTAAGTCATAAACCCAGCTACATTTAAGTTTGCCTGCCTCCAAGGGCTCCTATACATTATAATTTTTATAATTGCATTTATAGAAGCACCTCATTCTCTTGTGTATGTGAAGAGTACATATGGATGTAAGGCATTAAAGAATATTTTATTTAAATGGGGATTTAAAGGTCTTCCTAAGGGTTTAATTTCATTTTCATTTCTCTCCCTCTGGAAGCTCCTGAAGGAGAAGGCATGACCATACACAAGAGTTGCCAGGTCTGAGCAGCAAAGTGACTGCAGCTGATAGTCCTGGGAGAGGAACATGTGACCATATGTGTGTGCTTGAAGGGGAAATCTGCAGACTCTAGAAATGCCTAGCAGCAGGAGAGCTCTGGTTATTTGGTTGAGACTTCTTTCAGGATAGAGATCTGGTATAGTCAGGAAATGCTACTTGATACCAGATGTATTAGCTTGTAGCTAAGACACATAATATTATCTCTCTCTATTTATATTGTTCTGTTAACAGCCTCTGATAGAGACAGTGTTTCTGCTTCTGGGTCTTCTGTAATACCAAAGGGTAGATTTCTGGCTATAATTACATATGCGCTAGACTTTTCTCCTTTCAGCAGGATAGTATTAAGTTTTTCTGATAGAGAGCCAAAATACAATATGAATAGACCAAAAATATGGTTTTGATTATATTTTAATACAGTGTTGTTAATTTTGTCAATATGTATAGGACACGTCTGAGGCAACAGAGTAGGATAATCGCTGGAGCAAAAGAAAGGACAAAGCATTTCCAGGAAGCATCCGAACAAGAACATTAACTTTCTACCAGAGAACATTCTTAGTAGGAATGCATAAAGATCTCTGCCCATATTCAGCATGGTACATTTCGAGTCCTCTATTAGGAAAGCATTTCTTACTGGTGGAGGATACACTCTAGTCTCTATAAAAGCTCCTTAGAGTTAAAAGAAGAAATATTTTATGGGACCAGACAGATTGATTGCTCAAAGACTGGTAATCTGCAGTGCCTAATTAGTCAATCAAGTCAAATTGTACTTAGCAAGCATGACACAATTACATTACAATGGAAACACAAAGGGAATTCAGTTTTTATTACCATATAGAAGGTCAGTGGCTCAGGAGAAACATGGTGGTTTCTTTGGAAAATACGAGGTGGGGATTCTCAAAGAGTTCTTTAGTATTGGCTGCATTAGTTAGCAAAAACTTTGTTTTCTGAACGTCTTTTCTTTCCATTCATAATTTCTTTAAATAGTGGAGTAACACGAAAGAGAATATTTTATTACTGCTCTGTCTACCTGAAGTTGGACAGAACTACTGGCAACAAAGGAGAAGAGCAAACACCTTATAACCTGTGGCAGCTGTGCGTGCTGTTAGTTATCCAAAGACTGCAACTTGGGAGTCTCCTTTGTTGAAGATCAAGCAAAGACACCTGCTCTGGTCCCAGTGCCCTGCTTGAACTCTAGTTTGAAAACAATTAATTTCTGGCTTTGTAAATCCCCCCTGCGTTTTCAGATGGGCAGACGTTTCTTCTTACTACACGATTCTGTATGTGGCCATGCCTTTCTGTGATACCTCACCCCAGCACTGGCTGTCTTTCAAGTAGTTGCTGTAGAGATGGCTTGCACAGTATTACGCCTGCAATTAAAAAAGCTTCTCTGAGCTAGTACTGCACTTTTTCTCCCTCTATGTTTCCCAAAACAACCTGAACAAATGCGGAGGAGTAGGGAAGGCAGGCATAACTTCATAAAAGCTTGAAACTTAGAGGCAAAATTATTTTTTAAATCTGTATTAATTAATCTCCTGATCAGCTGAAATATGAAGTGTGGAAATCTTGAAGCTAGAGTTGGTATAAACAGGTAAGATCCAGAGAGTTTTGCTTTATGTGCACACTGACATGGTAATACTTGTTGATTTTTTTTTTTAACTTCCTCATGTAGAAATGTAGACACTTCAAGGACAATTCAATGGCAATGTAGAGTTTTTTTCTTTTACTGGTTCTTTACAAACATTGATACACAGTATCCGTAATCAAACATGGATGCTTTTGAGAATGGAGAAATATATTTATGGGTATGTGAGGCAAAAACGTTAGAGGAAGAAACCACTACATATATCACCTTCCTCTGTTGGAAGAGGATTTTAGTTTCCCGTCTAAATATGGCAGCCTAGTAATAAAACTTAATTTATAAATCATGGATGGTCTTCCCTCCCCGCCTCTAGTGTTTAAGTATTTAAACTATTCGCCATGCAGGTTTGGTACTCCGAAGAATTAATCAAACTGTCAGGCTGTAGACCAGACACTGCAGAGAATACACAGTGGTGTGTCATGGTTACTTAGCAACTATAGCTGAAGAGGTTAAGGTAGAAAATACTGTCATTTTCCTATGTTTGAGATCTCCTCTTTTCCCCTCCTTTGTATACATACTTTTTTCCCCAACAGATAAAGTCTTTTGTATGTTTTAATGATCTTATGTTACAGCTTTCAAAATAACCTATTTCAAAATAACCTACTATTCCTGTAGTCCAATTTGAATTAAATGATGAATTCTGAGGATTTTAGTGTAGCTCGTAGCAAGAATAGGAGGTATTAACCTAGAATGGATGTAAAAAAATTCCCCCTGTTGAATGGGAAGCTGTTTAATTTTACTGTAATTTCTTTTTCCTTAAAAATTGAGATTGGTAGGGGTAAGTGCAGTTTTGACTAAATCATGATTGAAACAATGCTCTACCATGCTGGCAATGGAAGTGGGAACTGTTTTGCACTTACGTTATTGGTGGTAATATTTATTGCCCTGATAAGGAAATTGAGTTTGCTTACTAGGAGGAAATAGATGACCTCTTAGAGCCGTGTTCTGCTAGAGGATTTGCCTCTGGCAGTCGGTTAAAAATAATAGCAGTTCTGAAAATTTTATGAAAGCTTCAGGGTAAGTGTTACTTTAACATCAGCAGCTGTAACACAAACAAGCTTTAAATCCTGCAACTTATGAAATGATAATGAGAAAAGGATCCCCAGTTTCTGTTGTGTTCATGAAGAGCGCATGTCTGAATATAGGAATACATATGTGCATATGCAATATACACAACAGGACCCTTTCTGGAAGGAGTAGAAGGATTGCCAGGAGCTGAATGTAGGCATCGGGGCTATGCAATATTACTAATCTTTAGCTCTTCAGTTTTCTACTATACAAAATGTTTATTGGTCTAGGTCTTAGGAGCTAAAGAAAATTTGGATCCTCCTCTGCTACTTTCTTGTTACAGGATGGGGCTGCATAGCCACAGTCATGTGCTAGAAGAGTGTTTGTAACAATGCTACGCATCACTCATTGTGGGGTTGAACCAGAATTGTCTGAAACTACCATGCCTTTTCTCTTCTGGCAACACAGTTGGCATTCTAGAGGTCTCTGAATGTGTTGTGAAATGAGAATCTTTTGTACAGATGTAGGAAAAAAGTTAATCTGACATTGCTTTGATCTGAAGTCTCACAGCTGAGCTGGGAAGAAGTGTCCAGGAACCCTGAAACTCCAGTTCGCTGTTCTCTGTGGAATGGACAACCGTGGTCAGTTTGAGAATGGGAAGGTGGCTAGGTCATACTTTTGAGCTTTTTTCTTTTGTCTGCTGCGATGTCTTGTGAATGTCAGTGATGAGAAAGGCATTAGTCATTTAATTGTGAATTCAGTGAGCTGGACCAGCAACACTGTTGAAGCAGTTGTGTTGAGGAACTAGCCATTACTGTGACAGGCACAGAATAGATTGGTATCGCTGACCAGCATTCAAATTCTGGATGACATTTACTAAAATTCTCTTCAGTTCTGTAACATTTTGTTAATATGTTTTTCCAGGCCTCATTTTTGCTGTGATGACAATGCATGAAGAAAAGTAGCTGAACGCTTAGTGCCAGGTGCTTTACATCCAGGTGTCACATGTATCACAGTATCTTCAGGGCATAGGCTGGAGCATTGTCAGTTAGGCTTGGTTTTGAGAGAAGAGAGAGCAGAGAGAGTGAAAACACCAGACTAACCTTTAATATGAGTCCCAGTCCATTTCTGTGAGTACACCAGTGCTTGCTCTTTCCACATGCTGAATGCACCAGATGACATGATGTGCATATGCACCTTGTTGCCTTTATTGAATTTTTACTTATATTTAGGATTTAGGTTCTGAATACTAGCTGTGAAGAACAACAACAATATCATCATAAAATCTTTTCAAATGCCATGTAGGAAACTCGTGGCTTCTATAGTATCACTGAGAGGTAGACAAGAATGTGTGTGGAAATAAGTTGTCCCACTGCGATCAATGTGACCACAGAGACGCTTAGAGATACAGTTAAGTAAACTGTTACAGATGAATCAGTGAAGAGGAAATTGAGCCCCTTAAGGACATAGGGTGCAATTTTGGCTTCCAGAAGCGGTATGAGCACAGTAGAACCAATGCATTCTATAAAAATACATTAATTTGACTGCAGTTCTTTCGTCTAAGTTTGTCTTGAAAAAGAGATGCAAACGACAACAACAAAAAGCAGAATTTAAAAGAATATTTCTGAAATATTCGAGATGTTACAGTTGAAAGTGCATGCATATTTTGAGTATGGTCTGATTTGATTGCCAGACGTATCCAGTCTGAAATACTGATCCTAAGGGAAATGGTAGTTATGCTACAGAGGCATTTCTGGGGAAAAGGAATAAGGTGTGCGCGCTACATTCAGAAACTCTTAAGGTATATAAAGGAAATGGCTCTAAATTTGGGGTTATTTGGCATATAAGGGGAAAATGGAAATGTGAGATCTGAACAGCTACATTGTTTGCAAGATTTTATTTTTTGATAGTAACTTGCTAAGGTGCCGACAGTGTGCCCAAGCTCTACTGTAGACATAGATAGCAAAACAGACCCTAAATATGGCTTTGCTTTATTTATTGTTCACAGGATTTTTATATCCTGGTGTTATATCTTGTGGTTCCATTGATTTTTATGGGTTGTGTAATTTAACTGTGTATTGATTCATTGGCTTTCTAGAACTCTACATCTGTTTCTGTAATCGCCCAGCTTTGGGGTGGGTGGGTGTGAGAAAGATGAGGAATAACTATGAAATCCACGTCTGTTCTTGCCAAGTTTATTCACCAGTTGCTCTTCCACCCCCATCCTTGCTGGTTTATGCATTGCATTTAGTTCTTTTTGGTAACTAATGATGATCCTTGCTTTATTGTTTGCTCTTTCACTGCATGAATTTGGATGAAACTGAATGAGAGTAAGTTGTGGTAAGGAGCCACAATCATCAGGTTCATTGCATTTCTTTAGTGCTAGCTCTGAGGAAAATGTTCTTTTGTGCAGGTATTACATGACTGCTGGTGAGAACCCCCATATCCCCCAAATTTGGGCAAGAAATCCTGAACAGCTGGTTACTGATGTCATTGTCCATACAGGCAGTGGTTTGGTTCCTGTACAGCCCATGATGGTGTGCCTTGCCAGTACATGGTTTTGTTGTCTGATGCCTTAAAAAGCTACTCCCCAGTAAGCCCACCCAGAACCCCTCCCGATTTCTCCACTGCACAGAAAACAAACGAAGTAGCAGATGGACAGTGGGAGGAGGTCTCAGCCCAATCCTGCAAGCTTCGTGGCACTTCAGGAATTGGCAGTCTCGTGCAATTCATCCATCTCGGAGTACCAAATACCAAGTCAGTGAAGCTTTTGGGTCTCTGCCTAAATGCACAGTTACTGGGTTGTTTTTTACAATTTCATCGCACCTCTGAAATGCTTTTTCCTTGTATAACATCCAATTAGACCACACATTGCCAGAGGCAAGAAGGAAAAGTTTATCTTAAAACTCCAAACAGAAAGACTGATGCTACTAAGCAGGATACCACTTTGCAATTGTAAAGAACTAGAACTGGTAAAAACTGTGCAGATATACGCTGAGCAGGATACAGCTAATGCACAGAGTGGGGCAACGGGAATGCTTTTTAGAAACAGGGCAACAAGATAGATGCAGCATCCTTCTAGAAGCCTGGGTAAAGATGATTTTGCATCCTTCCCTGCTTGTATGAAGAGTGTGCAGAGAATGTTCTCTGACCCTCTTCATCATTGCTTAGTATTCACTCACTTTGTAAGAACACTTTCTAACATATGAGGCTGTGTATGAACTATATGGCATATGACGCAAAAGATGTCATGTTTGTCTAGCCATGATTGTTGTGCTGCTGGTACCTCATTACAGGACAACGCTTCAGAGTAACCTTGCTATGAAAGCAAAGTGCAAGATGGAGTTTTCTTATTTCTTCCTAGTCCAATCTTTATTCCGCAGGCTGGAAGAGGCTTACTGGGTTACAACTAAAATGTATCGCTTTGCAGCAGTAAACTCTTGACTGTTTAAAAACAAGTACAAAAAACATTTGGATGACTTCAGGTCATTTCTAAGAGCAAAATTATGTAGTTTTTCAGTGGTCTTCTAGCAATTCACTTTTAAACCAAAAAAAAAAATCTTAACTTTATGAAAATGATAAAGATTTAGACTAAATTATGAACTTTTTAAAAAGGTAATTAAGGATTTGAGCACAAAAGAGAACATTCTGAAGTGTTTAGTGATTCAAGATAAAGCCTTGTCTATGTCTTTTGATTCATTGTTTACTATGTGTCACTGTGGCTTGACCACAGATCAATTCCCCACCAGTCTTCCCTTCCCTGTGGTCAGGTTTCACTCTTGCCCGTCATGGCTTGTGGTTATGGGTGAAATAGGAAAATGCTGTACATAAAAATGAGAAACTGCTCTGGTGGAAAAAATACCCATGCTATCTGATTACTTGTGAAAGATGAAACTGGGGCATTTTACAATATTCCACTGTGCAGTGAAAATCAAGTCAGAAGGAAGGAGGAAAACGATTTGTAGAAGAATAAGTAATCCTTAAAATAACAGCAGAGTCAGCTGGCACAAGGAAAACAATAAAATTGTCATTTCAACACTTGTTGCATAATCATCAAACTGTTTGCTTTAACTTTATATTCGGTTAAACTTTGTTGAATTTCCTGAACTACTTTAGTCTGATTCTTCTCTCCTATTCTTTTCATATTAGCATAGTTTCACTCTTGTAAAAGGAATGCTTTCTGAAATACGACAGCACATGCAAGAGAAATTAAGTGTTAAAATGTTTTCGCAAGTGTAGTTTTTTGGTAGCATGTCTGTTGAGATGCCATCTCTTTTAGAAGAGACAACTTCAGATTAACAAACTGTCCATTGTCCTTTTTTTGTAGTAAGAATATGAATGTTAGCCCATTGTTCAAATAATTATAGCGATTCTTTTAGCAATACTTAATTTAGTGGGCTGTTTCCCCACCCAATCCACCTCCCTTTATGGTGCATATATAGATATATATGTAGTAGAACAGCTATCGTGTCCTGGGCAACATATAATTACATTACAGCAGTTAGTAGCCAGCAAAATATATAGGAGCTTGTAGTTCTCTTGGATACTATGTAGCCTGTATGATGGGTGATTAATATGTTTTACAAAAGGAAGACTGACTGCAGCGAGTTTTAAAATATGCTTTTAACATTAAGCACGTTTTAAATGCTTTCTGCACTTGAGGTCTTTACAGCTTACGTAGGACAAGGAACGTCACAGTTGTATATTCATACAGCACTTAGCACAACAGTTTGCCCATCCAGTAATATAAATAATACATTGGAATCTCACTGGGTGATCTCATGAAAATAATTGGACAGTGCTATCATTTTACGTAGTATCTTCTAAATACCAGCTTAGCGTTACCTTTAAGAAATCTGAGTACCTCTCAAAAGTTTTGAAGAGATTTGTAATGCAAATGTCATCTGTTGTCAGCAGCCATTATGAGAGAATTTACTCTGGTGGAGTAATTAAGTGGTGTAAGGACATGTGCTAAGCCTGAAGAAGACATGCATCCCATTGTGGGCTTATTTTTTCTTCTTTATTTATTGATTATTTTTTTTTAATTTAAAAAAAAAGAGAATTGCTTGCACTCAGTTTACAAAAGATTATCATGGAATGTTTATATCCTCTGAAGACTTTCTGACAAGACAAGGGAAAGAAAATCATTGTTTAAGCGTTTCCAGACTGTTAAATGGTTTGGAGGTGTTATTATTGATGTGATTTTTATTGGAGCTATTTTCCCAACCAAGTTCTCAGTGGCAGTCCACTAGAGTGCAGTTAATTCATTAGAACAGGAAGAACTTGAGTTAAATGCATTATAGATGAACTGTTCGTACATAATAAGGTCAACTCATACAGGGCAAATACTCTCCCGGTTATTAGCATTTGTTACAGGATCTTACCAATGCGTGCTTTTGTTTTGCCTGAGTTTGAGACAATTTCTGCATAGCTGTTTACTGACTTCAAATCCCTTTACAGAACCTGTTCAAATCTGCAGATGGTGCTGTGCCTATAATTCTTTGCTAAATAAAAGTGTGGGGTCAAGTGTTAGGTTTACATCTTTGTGTTCAAAGGTTGGTACTCTGAAGGCAGTATTGTTGATGTAGATGAGCATCTGCTTACATCAAGTATTAAGCTTCAAGTTTCCACAGTCCTTGTTTTTTTAAAAACCAGAACTGAAATGGAGATGGAAGAGGGATAATCCTGACATGGGCCGTGATCTCAACTTCCTATATGACCTTTTCTTAGTGGCATTAACTGGATTTTCAGTATCTCCATTTTGCTTCTCCAAGTTCCCTGTTAAAATACAAAAGGTGTTCAATACTTCATATAGTAATAGTCCTAATCATTTTGTACATACTTCCAAGGAATATCTTTGACCCAGTATAGCCATGACCTCAGCTGGTGTCAATTGGCAAAGCTCCTTTTGCTTCAGTGAAGCAGTGCTGATTTAGATAGTCTGAGCTGTTAGGATGTGCTGTACAGGATGCAATTAGGAGGAGAATTGGATCTCCAGTGCTAGGAATAGTGCTTTCGGTATTTTACTGGGGGAACAATATGTTTAATTAGCTGTTTTGTAAAGGACTTGAAGAAGGTGAAGTGTTAGAGCGGTGTTAAAGGTCAGACTGCTGTTTTCTACATCTAATCTCCCTTGGGAGAAGAACCAGAGCAATAGGAAGAGAGCAAGTCTGGAAAGATAAACTGTGAATAGCAGAAATGATTGTGTTTGGGCTTCTCAGTGCACTGCTTGTGTGTCTCTTGTTAAATCCATAGCCATAGTGTTGAATGGTAAGGATCGCTCTTAAATCACATGAATATCTGGGTTTGGTTCCAAACCAAGCCTTAGAGCTACTATCATTATGAATGTCCCACATCCCTTCACTCATTATTTGTATAATTCTATGAACTACACAGTTATAGCTAGTTCTGAGAATACTGGTTTCCATGGGGAAGAGATGTAGAGGGTAGTTAGGCGGGTTTTGTACTGATTTTTTTTTTCTGGGCAGGATAGCAAACAGTTACTCTAATTGATTACACTCTGGATATATAAAAATTATTTCTTTAGTGGCATGGGAATGGCCATATAGCACTATCAAGTCTGGTAGTACTTTAGTTTAATAACCTTTCCGGTAGTGACTACCACTAACAATTATGTTGCAAAGTGATTTTGTGCACTTTTTAATTAAGACCTGCTTGCAGGAAAAACCCTAACCATTAGAAGTCAATTTATGCCTTGAAGCAAGGTCAATTCTCCTCTCTCTCCTCTCTCTCCTCTCTCTCCTCTCTCTCCTCTCTCTCCT